>VZSC01019993.1:881003-900504 GCA_013398225.1 Steatornis caripensis | reverse complement strand
GCCCTCCGCTGGACTCTCTCCAGTCGTTCCCTGTCTCTCTTGAACTGGGGAGCCCAGAACTGGACACAGTACTCCAGATGCGGTCTCACCAGGGCAGAGTAGAGGGGGAGGATCACCTCCCTCGACGTTCTGGCCACACTCTTCTTAATGCACCCTAGGATACCATTGGCCTTCCTGGCCACAAGGACCAAGAAAACATTCCCAGCAGTGTCATGGATGTTGAAAGGACTAAACTTTTGCTTATTTTTCTAGCTGTGATGATCCATTTTTATAGCGCAATGTGCTAACACAGCTCTTAACTTGAAATTTCAGGATGCCCTTCTAAGTCAAAGACAGCCTCCCTCAATACTCAGGAGTAACTAGAAGAGATGAGTTATACTTTCCATAACTTATAGCCCACAATAAAATCATGCATGATAATTTCATTATTTTCAGTCAGAAATTTATATCAAAAGATTGCTGTCTTCAATGCCTATCACTCCAGTGACATAAGACCCAGCTAGGCAAAAATTCCCTATTTATGAACTACTACAAATAAGATCTAGTGACTGCACTAGATGTATCATTCTGTGAAAAATATCAACCAGTTAATTCACTCAAAAAACCCCACTTTATGCCTTGACTAAGAGTAAATAAAAAGCCATCAGTTGAGAATACTTCTATTTCTTAAAGTTTCAGACCTACTTAATTGCTATTAAGGTCTTTTCCAACAGCAGAGAATCTCCCAAAGTTATGTTACTCTCATACACTATGTGACTTAACAGCCCCAGCCGTAGTCTGTTTAATCTGCAAGTGAGCATATTATCTTTTAAACAAAGAAGCTACATTATTATCTCCATTGCCATTATCTAGATCATATACTTCATACAGATTTAGGTTAAAATCTTGTTAAAATCACAAACAAGTGAAGAAGGACCTTTGCTTTACTGTAAATGTATGGACATTGATAACTTTATTTATCTTATGGTTGAGAAACAGAATGGGGGAATTACAATTTAGGATTTTCTACAAAATATTGCACTACAAATTCAAGCGTAACAATGGTTACAGCTGACTGCTTCCAGTAACACAGTTCTACCTCCTAGTCACACTGGTCTGTAATGCTGACTAAACCGAAGTATAGACAGCTGTATTGTAAACACCTAGAACTGAGCCAGACTCCTAAATTCCCTTTATAGTCAGTGTAATGATGTAGGAATTTTTAAAGCACTATTCATTTCTATTTACAAGAAATGTCTACACAGACCAGGTGTATCTCAGACTAAAATGTTGGGGTTTTTTTCTGAAGCCACAGCCCTGAACCTGTAGAAAAAACACTCCTCTACCATTTTCCTTCAGTTTCATTATCTTTCTCCTAGCCATAAGCAACTGAAGAAATGACACAGTAACCCATCAAAACCTTCTACCATTTGGAAGAAAATGTCTTGAGTGTCATTTCTAGTTGTTTCTATCTAAGATATTAACTAACTTGTTCAAGCTCTCACTTCTTTATTCAAGCACCTTAGTGAGATGGTGGATTGCATTGGCTGGCTAGCCATGAAGAGCATGATTTCCTGATCCCAAGATGTAGACCCAAACCGTTGTAATGGGCAGAGTTGTATTTTGGAGGAAAGAGTGCATTATCCAGATAAATACAAAGTCTGAATAACCAGCTAGAGGTTAGACGACTATTTTAAAAAATAGAACATGGGTTTCTTCCCACAGAAGTAAGTAGTCAAGTTGCTATATGCTGAAGACATTCATTATAGCAAGTTATATCTGACCATTAAGCTTGTATCTTGAACAAATGTTCCTCAAGCTGTCGTATAATAATCATACACTCTGATGTACACAGTTAGTCTATTTTCTTCATTCAGAAGAGACAGCAGAAACTTTCTTACCATGAAAGAGGCTTTGTCTCTTAGGTTAGTTTCTTGGACAGCTCTTGGCTATTGTCATTCCTGTCCTTAAACACGTATCAGCAACAAGTAGAATCATAGAATCATAGAATCATAGAACCATAGAATGGTAGGGGTTGGAAGGGACCTCTAGAGATCATCTAGTCCAACCCCCCTGCTAAAGCAGGTTAGCCTAGAGCAGGGTGCACAGGAATGCATCCAGGCGGGTTTTGAATATCTCCAGAGAAGGAGACTCCACAAATAGTGCCAAGTCTTTTAAGGATTCAGGCCAGAGATTTCTGCACATCTACATAGATAGCTGGCAAAGGTTACCAAATATTTTCCTTTATTTGTTCATCAGCATTGACCTTTTGGTTCCTCAACCAGAGTTGCATATGCTTTTGTGAGAGCACTTGTCCTTAAGTACCAATAACCTATGGTACAGTAGTAGGCTTTTTGATGTAAGTTGAAAATTTATTCTGGTCCTTACAGTAATAACACTGACTTGAATATTTTAAATGCCTCTAAGTAGCTATGGGACTGTATTTGTGAGTGTTTATGATCTTGATAGATGGAAATATTTCAAAAAAAATTTCAGCATAGTCTTGGAGAGTAAATTTCCAAGGAAAGTGAACCCTTAACAATGCTTCATCTTCATCAACTGTAATTGTTCTTCCAAGATTTTTATCAGAGAATATTTCTGTAAACATCTCCTACATTTTGCTCAGAATGTGACTCCCTTAAAAGGATGTTTTGATGCCAAATTGACATCAAGAAGATACAGAGTGACTCTTCTAACCCACAACACTTCAGTGTAAAAGAATCAAATGAGATCCTGGAACTGTTGAGCGTGTAAAGCTTGGCATATTTCCTCAGAATATCTAAATTCAAATCCTCTTGCCTGGCTTTTATTAACACTAGTAATATGAAAAATTAAAAAGGGCAGCTTACTAAATATTTGCTTTGGATTCAGCACTTAATGCTTGCTAAGTTCTTACGATTTTATTGGAAACTGTCCAGTAGGATGTGGCTATATCTTTTATCTAGGTATCAGAGCTGTATACAGTGAAGAAAGTCTTGTGAGTAATAAACTTAAATAGCTACATCACACATAACAAGTGATTATTTAATTAAAGCTGTCAGTGCTGGTGCACTCTATATATGCACCAAATGTGGATTAATTTGTCAGATATACTAATTAAGAAAAGAAACAGTAAGGGAAGTCAATGCCGTTTAGCACATATTGCTCTTTAGGTACCCGAAAGAGTTGAAGTTCCTCGCTACCAAGATTGGACAATACTCATATTATTTTTGTTTTGTTCATCATCAGGATTAGTCTTCCCACATTCTCAGTAATCTTTGGCATATTGTCATTCTGAATTATTTTATTCCTTCCATAGATACTGTCTAGGAGACTGTACATAGTCAGTAACTACTTCCTGAGAGACAGAGCTATGCGCTTCTGCTATTCCTTCTGCTTTCCCCTCCTTTGTTGCTGTTCATCAGTCATTTCAATGTGGATATCCTCTCACCTATCCCTAAGTCTTTGTTTCTTCTTATTCTTTGTCTTGTCATAGTGAACAAATCCTTCCTTTTTATTCATTTATTTCTTCCCACTCTTTCTTAGCAGAAATGAAACCTGGCTTGGAAATCTTTTAAGAAGCTTTATTATTCTTCATCAGAACTTTTTTAATTGCCCAAAGAGAAACTTTCCACAAAGACACTGTCAACAAGATTCCTCTGATTCAAGATAAAACTTCACACTTAACTCAAAGCCAGAATTGTGCAGAACAGGTCCTAGCTGTTTGGTATAGAAAAAGGGAGCATGACCAAAACAGAAATATAAGTCTGAATTTTCTGCATCTCAGGTGAGTATACTTACCTGGGGTTGTGACTCAGATTCTTGGATGCTCAGTTCACCGTTGTTAATCAAAAGGAGAACTACTGAAGTCTTAAAAAGCTTCACAGAGTAAGAAAAGTATGTCCTGATCTGTTCAAATGACAGTAAATCTCCTTCTTTTATTACTATACCTTATCTTTCTTTAAATCTTACTCATCCTTCCTATGCTAGCTACCTATTGCTGAACCCTCTGGGAAATATTTCAATACACGACTTTCATCCTTTAGATTTATATGTACTTGTCTCTTCTATTCTATTTGTAGCTTTTCCTTTTGTAGCTTTTTCTTTTTCTTTTTTTTTTTTTAATTTTATGCTTATTTCTATTCATTGCTAATAGTAAAATTAAAGTTTCCTTGTAGTTTTCCATAATCCTGTCCCAAACTTTTTTGTGGTCTAATTGCACCTTAGCTTCCTTCCTTTCTTTCTACCTATGTCTCTCCATTACAATTTATGGCTCTCTATCTCTTTTTCTGCCACACACCCCCCACCTCCATGTGCTTCCCTGTTTACAATAATCTCCAATTTCTTGTTTCCTTGCTCAGTAACTTCCCGACTGACTTTTTCCATTACTTCCTATTTATACAATGTGTACTACATCAAGAGCTCCTACTACCATAAACCAGATAAATTCTGTATCAAAAAGCTTTTTTTTCTCTCTGTTTTTTCCATAATAAATATTCTACTATTTTCAGTATTACATGATATGCTACTTGGGGCAGCTTTCTTCTGCATTATACATTTACGATGTGTATTAGAGTTTCATAAAAGTAATGTAATTCACAGAAAACTTCCTGGTCTTATCAGTGTGGCACAAAGAGGGGCTAATTTCAAAGAGAGAATGAAGAGAGACCTTAATAACCCAATTTAAAAAGATACAGAAAACGTAGTTTTAAACAATTTTGCAGCATTCCTTAGAGCTCTTGATGTATAGGAGTGTCTATTGTGAGACTAAATCCCACTTTCAGAACCTATGGACACAATTTCTATGAATCTAGATAAAAATGTGGGCTACTTAAAAAACGGAACAGCCTGCTCATGATGTTTTGAAGACTTCCTTCAGGAAACTTTGGAAACATCAAGGAAGCTCAAAAGTTTTTTTCGTATCACTACAAATACTTACAAAAGGCATATTTAGACATAGCAAAAAGGAAATAACTTTGATGTGTATCATGAGTACTGTATTTTCTAACAGTGGAGTAAGTTTTAACTTACATCTTTAGTATCCGTCTAAGTTACTCAGTACAGAAATAGAAAGGAAAATTCAGGATTTCTAGAAAAGGCAAAAATATTTTCTGTATTAAAGTAACCCTAGGAAAAACAAGACCAGGAGAAGTAAAATCTTCTTTACAAGAAAAATTTATTTAAAACATTCAAGTAAGCTTTTCTGCTCAGTCTGTTTGTGAACCTGCAAGACTTAAAGCTTTCTTTCCTAGCTGTATCAGTTGGTGTAATAAAGGATATTATCTTTCCTTTCAAAACCCTGTCTGCTGGTACTATTAGACCAACAGAACAACTTAACTAAAAGTGAGTTATGGAGAAGTAGTGCTCAGAATAGCACTTCAAAGGCAGCACAGATAATGTCTGAGACTATGCTTGTACCTTCAACCATCCTTCAGAATGGAAAATCTTTCACAACATTAAAGTTCAGATAATTTAAACATAAACAGAAATTAGTTGGCCATTAGGAATCCTACTTAGAGCAGCAAAAGCTGATACACATGAAAAGCACCTTTTGTAGTGATAAATACATGTTATATAATAAATTTACCAGTAGTTTTCCTAACATAACTGTCCAAAAAGAAAGAAATCCCATTCTCATTAGACATAGTGAAACTGTTCATTCTGTATAAATTGAGAACAGACATTTCTAGGCTGATTCATCTGAATTCTTTTAAAAATCTATTTCAGTGAGTTAAGAATCAATTGTATTCACTAATTTACCATAATAACAGTGGGACGCCTATACCATTAACTCAAAGCAGATGTCCACAATTTAGTCAGATTAATCCCATCCCTAGTAACAAATGTCATCTTAGAAGTATCTTTAGAATCAAATTTTCCTACTGTTTGCAACTGCTATGTTGAATGATAATTTAGAACAGTTTTTGGAGAAGCATTTCAAACAGCTGAGTTGTATTAGTAAAGGAGAGTTATGTTTATAAAATTTTGCTGGTTTGGGACTATAATCTATTTCTTGCAAATAATAAGGGATAAGAGACATGGAGTTCATTCACAGGAAGGGTAGTGGTCACCGTCTTCACTTCCATAATTAAAAAGTATGTAAGGGTAAGCTATAGAGATGCCTCCAAAAGTAGTCTGAAATTACTTTGGGATGGTTTTCAGTATTAGAACAGGAATACCTGGTCTCCCCATGCACAACAGCATGGTGCTATTACAAGCCACTTGGCTTCACTTCCATTGTTTAGATAAGGAAGACAGAACACCTTTTCAATGAACAACTGCGACTTTAGTCTCAGTGAGAAATATAAGAGCTGGCAGGTATCTCCAGACAGCTATTCCACCTTGAACATCTCTGTAGTAGATATGTATTGTTTGCTCTCAGCTGAAGAAAATCTGTTTTTAAAATGTAAAGATAAAATATTTACTTGCCCTAAAATGCATTTTGCTGTTATAAAAATATTTCATAGAAAGTCTTAAACTTTCATTGTTCTCTATTTTTCATATGGCATTGCTTATAGAGATTCTCTCAGTAACTACTAGGAAGAGTGTTGAGGTACTGTGATGAAAAGTGTCAAGACAGAATTTCTAATAGACATGGCAAAAATTTCTTTTGGTATCTTTTGAAAAAGTGCATTTTAAATAGCTCTAGACATTGCTGCAGTGAATGCTACATTTACCTTCCTCTCTCTCTTGAAAATATTTTTAAGCAACTAAATAGCTAACACTTTTTTTAAGAAAAAAGGTTGAACTAATATATCACTTACTTGCAACATGGCATAAATATTTTGGAGTTGATGTCTGAAACGGGTGAGGTTTTTTTATTTTAAAAAGAAGAGTGACAGTTTGTGCCCAATATTCTTTCCGAGAGTTTCAGAAGGATTTTTACAATATAATCACAAATTATAATTGTGTCATTATGCATAATTACTCTACACCATTACATCACATAATTGGATCAGTTCAAGTTCTAATTGCATGGTTAGAGAGATTTAGTCTGAGTATGTTTGGGATATAATTACACTAATTTCATAATTCTGGGACCCGCAGAGTCCAGATTTTTTAGGATTAACATTTACTTTTGTGGTTCTGTCTCACAGTGGAAAAATCTTAAAAAGGTATTTTGGTTGTATAACAACCTTATTTGTTTTCACCAGTAGGGTATTAATCTCTACTTGTATTTGTAATGTACTAAACTCTATTTGTATGTGTAAAGATTAGAGTAGTACTTGGTCTATAGCAATGTTAAACCTTCTTGTAAAGGCCAACTTGGCCACCAGTCTAGAAATGAAAAATAAGCAAACACGGTGGTCAGCACATGGCAAAAAGCAGATGGGCAGAGACTAGTAGGACCACAGCCAGCTGGTGTGCAAGTGGCAGGGTCTGCTTCACAGTCTTGTGAGGAAGCCAGTTCAGAGAAGCTGATGTGGTATTACTGGGACACTGTTAATATCCTCATACTTTAAAATGAAACATCTGTGGGTGGGCCTGCAGCAACGTGGACACCACTTGGAGTGTTGCCAGGTTTAGAAGACTAAAAGTCAGTCAGACAGCAAAAAACCTGACATTGACCTTATGATATTGGCATTAAAAGTAATCAGATTATGCTTTCTATTTTGTCTTTTGACTTTTAAATGACCACCTTCTCCTCTTCTAACAGTAATCAGCATATGACAGTTTCAGGTTGAAAAGTCAATAAGGTACAACTTGCCCTATTTCTTCCATTTGTTCCTTTAAGCTGGTGGAACAACATTCATTTCATTTTATTATCTTGAGTTTTCCAGTTTCTGCCAATGTCTGTAGCAGGTATTACAAAATGCTTACTATATATCCACAAAAGCATTAAAGCATTAAGAATTTTGCTAAATCAGCCTAACCTTGGAAAAAGTAATACCATCAGAAATACATAAAATTTCCAACAGTAGTAAATTTATGTATTACAAATCACCACCATAATTTTCAAAGCAAATCCCGAAATGATTGCAAATCACTGAGATGGACTTCTGCTGCAGCATATACAAAAGAAATAGTTTGTTTGCTCCCACAGAATCACACAAAGTCACATACTCGTTGGGGTCAGAAGGGACTTCTGGAGACTGTCCAAAAGTATCAATCTATTCTTTCTTATAGTGAGAGGGAACCATATGCCTAAGCTTCATTCTTAGAACTGAAACTTTCTTTCTCTTCCCGAGGCAGATCCAGCTTACATATAGCATTCCCCAGTTATATTTTGATGTTGGAATTATTAGTTCAAGATTCAGTGACTACTTCTATGTAATAGATGCTGTTTGCTATAATTTACTGTCCAATCACAAAAAAATCATCATGTAAAAAAGAATTTATTTTTGTTCCTTTCTAGAAAGTCTGTGATCCTAGCTACAGCATTTTTCTTGCTCTTTGTACCAGCTACTCATCATTCTTTGCTTGTAAGGATTTCTTCTTAACCTGCCATCTCTGTTTCCTTTCTTAGCATTCTTAGTAGCAGCATCAAGTTCCTTCTTTGTTGATACTGTAAAGGGTCTAACCCATAACCTAAGGGGGGACAAGAATCCACCTGTTCCTCCAGGTCCCTGTCACAGCTCTCTCAGCTGGCAGACCACAGGAATATAATTTCCTGCATTTTTCTGCCAGCATGAAGGTCTTCTGGCCAACTGCTGCAGAAAAGTTGGTCCTAGGGGGACCCAGCACCAGTGACTATGATTCTTTATTTATCACACAGAACAAACATGGAAAATAAAAGTGGCACCGCAGAGGAAAGAAGCAAGGATAATAATGCCAGTGTTTCTGCAGGTGGAATGGATAAGAAATATTTTTTTTCATTCCAAGTTAAATAGAAATCTGTTCTAAATCTACGTCTGATTTATCTTTTTTCTTATAATTACCATTACATATAATGGATAACAAATCCTAAAATAAATAAAATTCTGCATCTACAAACCTTTATATTTTGTGCTATAATTAAAGGATAATCAGTATAGTGCTGGACTACCCAAAGTAATAAATAACATTTTCAGTTAATTAAATGCCAGAACAAAGCTGAAGTATTTTATGACCTTCAAAGTCACTTAGTGAAAGTATAATCCAAAGCACTCTTTTTCTGTAACCGTATTTTTAACAGTTAATCAGGCATAAGAGAGCTTTTTGGAACTAATGATCATTTTTAGTTGTCCATAAAAACTTTCTTGTTTCTCTTTTTAATGATCTATCTTTAAGTGTGTAAGGTTGAAGAGAAATTTCTTAGGGTTTCCTACCATAAACTGTGTGAGCTGTTTTCCTGGGAAAAATATTGAAATAGTTTATCTCCCATTCACAGGAGAATAATAGATGGTTTAATTTACAATTTTTTTTCCTTGTGTATTTTTATCTGTTAAATTCTATAGAGAGGGAGGAAGAAGGGAAGGTGGGAAGGCAGGATGGAAGAAAGGAATGTGTCCCTGTCAATGGCAGGTGTGTTGGAACCAGCTGGTCTTTAAGGTCCCTTCCAACCCAAACCATTTTATGATATGACATGGTGATATGATGATATGATATGATATGATATATGATATGATATGATATATAAAAGGAAAAATAAATGGGAAGGGAAAGGAAGGCAAAGGAAGGCAAGGGGAGGGAAGGGCCTATCTCGACAAACAGTGACTACGAATACTGGCATTGAATAGGAAACTGTGAAAGCATCTTAAGATAAAATTATTATATTTCTTACTGTTGTGAATTTTGCTGTATCTGGAACGTACTATATCAAATCACTTGAACAAGAAAAGGTTTGCTTGCTTCTAGGAATGAAACCACTGGACCTTTTAACTGCTGTAAAAGATGTAACTTAAGATGAAATAAATACAGAACCAGAAAAAAGAAAAATCACATCTGGTAAACACTATATTGTTTGCATTGTCCTTTAGATTTCTTCTGTAGCAGAAATTAAAAAAGACATTTGACTTTGTAAAATAGAACTCTCATTTCAAGTTTCTACTGCTATTAGATGCTGGGCTGATATTCAAAAAAAAAAAAAAGATAGCAGATTCTTCAACCTATTAGGATTGTTCAGGTTAAAAACCTCAGAAATTTTTAAAGGAGTTAGGTGCCCAACTCACTTCAGAAGCTATTGCCTTCTAATGTCTTTAGGTTACCTCACAATACTCTTCTAACCTGAAAGTCACACAGGGAAGGGAAATGCCCTTTAGAATGCAAGCATTATGAATTAGGAGATATAGATGCTGTTTCTTAGCAAATAAAGGTAAAACAGGTTGATTTGCTTCCTCTGTAACGTATAATTCCCTGGATCTTTACTCTCTGATATTCCCAAATGAAGCTCACTATTAATAGTGCTTAATCAGTAACTGATACCTTTTGTAAATGGGCTTAATGAGGAACTAATTTTTTTTTGTTAGTTTACAATTATTATTATTTGTTACCTTCATTGAAATTCCATTTAGCTCTCAAGAAAAACTGAAGTGCCATTACATTAGGTATTAAACAAACTCATAGATCGAGCAAATCATTTAGAGGAGCTCACACTTTAAATGAACACAGCAATGGGTAAGAAAGGAAATGGAAGAACTTCTGGTCTAAAAAAAGATTCACAGCAGAGGCAAAAATAGAACTGCCATTGTCTTTCTCTGGGCTTTTCTCTATCATTTTCTATAGTCTGTCTGATTTTGATGATCTGTTCCTCAGAATTAGTGGACCCCAAATTTGCCAATAAAGCTAACGTTATGAAGGAAGATGGTACAAAGTACAACAAAAATGTGAGGATGCATTCTGTTTTCTTTTAAGGATATACATCCATCATGCAGTCCAAATGTAATTACAAGCAATAAAAGTATTCTCTTTAGTCCTAAGCAGCTTTCTCAAGAGTGCTCATATGGAAGGCAGTAGAATCTGAAAATGATAATCAATATCCAGACTGACAGTAAAAAAAGAAAATTTCTTCTGAAATGGTATTCAGAGAAAATGCTCTGATAGATGGAGAGTAGTAGATTGAGAATTAATTCTTACCCTCAGCAAACGTACAGCATATGGAAACCTAGATTAAAGCTTTCACGAAGGATGTTGGCTTTACTGATTTTTTTAATAGACTTATTTTTCAGTTTTTGTGATTCTGTTGGGCTGCCAAATATAGTGGCAAGCTACCAACAATACTAATAATCTACTCGTCTACAAGATGCAATAGTGATCCTAATTAAGACCTGCAAGTGAAAGCACAAGCAGCTGAATGCAAATTGCAAAATTCAGCTGATTATTTATACAAGAATGAAAGTTCTCTTCTCTTGATTAAATTCCTCTTTAGAGGCTGAATTTGTAATTGATCATTTCTCTGGTATTTTGAGAACACTAATTAGAATAAGCAGCTTGAACTTCTTTTATTTGAGAGAAAATCATGAAAACTAGCATAGTTACAAGACACTCCATGAAATGTAAATGACACTAATAGTATTTCTAAATGTTTCAATTGATATCTCCTTTTGAATGACACACAAATTCAACTTATGGTTTTCTTTACATCGTCTAGACATGGAGAGTAGGAATGACTTCAAAGCACTCAGGGACTGTGAGATCTAACATCTGATTTCAGAAGGGGCCCTTTATACTCTCCAATAGCTAACAACTCTTAGTAGACACTGCACCTGATGAGCAGATTTTCAGCCTGCCAACATATTATATAAAAATCTTGTTTTGATCTTTGTATACTGAAATTTACTTCAGCTGGTACTAATTACACCAAAACTTCTATGACAGAAGATGGCATATCCTATCAAACATAGCTAAAAACAGAAATATTACAGTTCACACCTAACCATGTTGTCTAGCCATAGGCCTTCCACAGAGATCGTCTCCAATTTTGGCTCCTGCTGTTGTTTCAGGCAGGTGAAAGAATGGACTCTGGACCTGTAGCACTACCAAAAGCTGACATATGCTGGAGGATTGCTGAGACTTGTCAGCTTCTTTGATGGCATCACCCACATAAACCAGATGGAAATGTGGTTGTGAAATTCCTATACATTGATTTCCTGCCTGTGGTATCAGCTAACTAAACAAATAAGAACTTCTAAGCCATATGGTCCTTCAACTGGCTCTTGATTTCTTATTCTAAGGGAAGGAGAAAAGAGATCTTTATCATACAATACTGAACTGGAAATCCTTTTTGAGAAGGTACTATTAATATTATTTCCTCATACAGTTGTTGATGACCAAAAAACCAAGAACAGTACACTGCATACAGGTTTTAACAAAGACAGCTGGGGACTGTGCTTGTTTTTCCCCTGTAATGTCTGTGGTTTGCTTTTTTTTCTAGAGCTGGAGAAGAGAAGTTTAGAGTCTGGCCAAGTATGTGCAAAATGTAGTAAGTTCCCATAAATTCAGAAATTGATAAACTAGCAAAAGTTAGTTCAGCATATTCGTTCTGATACACTTTATAGAATTATAAAAAATATTGACTGAAAATACACTCTCAAGTAAAGTCCCTGTTACATAACAGCAAACATTGTGAAATTATACCTACAGGCATTCCAACATCTTCCACAATGCCATCTTCAGCTTTTCCTCCCGGCAAGAATTTATTGAACTATAAGTTAGAATACTTTAGGAAAGAAATGCTGTCATGAAATTTAAAACTATCGATGCAATGTTTTCGTGCTTGTAAGAAATTAATATATGGACATTTTTTCTCATTTCAAACAGTAACAGGAAAGGATTTTCTGGAAGGCCACTCTTACACTAATGTTGCCTCCATCGACTGAAAGGATTTTTCTTCACTTACGCTGTTGAAGACATCTCAAGCTGAACAACTCAGAATTCTTTTTTTAAACAGGCATCGTTTCCTTTTTTCTCTTTTAGCTTGCTTCCTTTTGAGTATAAGGGATAAATAATAGAAAAATTGCTAGTTTTGTTCCTGTAAGGAATTAAGTTAGCTCAGAATTAAAAATTCCCTGTTATCAGATATTGAAGCTCTTTTCCATAGTTAGTGTGACTGAATCTTTCAGTGGTGAAGAAAAAGTAGCCTTACAAATATTGGGCTGAGGCACCTTCTCTCTATAAGCAAACAGGATGAGAAGTTAATATGCTTTTGTTTAGACCGAGAAGTTAGCAGCTGTGCCATGCTCTCCTGTCACATGTCTGACCCTGTTACGACTTGCCTGTTATTAAATAAAATCTCTTTTGTTAGTTTATCTTGAATACGAATCCCTGGCCCGGTGAAGAGGAATCTGATATAACGGCTCATTGGAATTTGGGAAAACATTCTCTTGGTCTCCATTTTCTTGTCTTCTGGGATGAGCACTGCTGGTGACACACCTTTTAACTGTTTTTAACAATAGAGTTAGTGTTCACTTCTCTTTTCCTGCAGTTCAAGGCAGGTTTCTTAGACAGGGTGCACTCCAAGTTCTTTAATTTATTTTACAGTTAATGGAAATAGTCCATAATTTTTCCTGATTGTTATCACATAAACACTTAAAGATCAATAGAGATGAAAGCTACAGTGCTGTGTTCTGACAATTCAGCAGAAGCCAGCAGATAGTCCCTCTTGAAAAGTCTGAGGTGTAAAGTTACAAGGCAGGAAAATTGTAGGGGGAGTGAGTTGGTAGTGATGACTAGCCAACATCATGTCAGGTCCAGGATTGAAAAAAGAGCAGCAATAGAGGTGAATTAACCAAGTGATGTACTGTTAGAGGTAGATAAGGAAAACGAAAAGACAAAATAAGAATCAATGGAGAGACAAAGACAAAATTTTGAGTATGGAAGGTCTCAGGCAAGGCATACAGCAGTGTGTCCAGTAATCAGAAGAAGAGCTTGTCAGAATAAAAATTAAAAAAACTCTTTGGAATTGCTTCTTCATATGTTCTGTCTAGCTTTAACATGTTTCAAAGTTGTTAAGAACTTGTCAACAGAATTCGGGGGCAAGAGGGCTTCACAAGTCTATACAGGGTATTGAAAGAGGAGATGACCTAGCCTCAGGAAAGGGATCTAGAAATAGAAAGTTTTGGTGCTCTGGACTGGGAAATAATTAAAGCAGTTCAATACTGATAGGAGAAAAGTTTCTATTCACTTGTGGATCAATTTTAGGATTTTCTTCTTCTTTCTTCTTCTAGCTTTTTATTCTTCTGTCCCCTCAGTAACTGAATATCAAATTAATTACTTTAATTCTAGCGTGTTAATTTAGGAGGTGAACAGCTTTGATATAGACTGGTAAGAAAAAAGTTGCTGAAAACTAAAAGGTCATATTATCATTTGTGAAATGAGTTACCTATAACTGATAAACTGATTATCCAAATAGCTTTCTAATAGTGATAGTCATATATAACGATATGGCTATGAACGAAAATGACCAACACAACAATACGCTTTGGGTCAAAGGTCCTGAACTTTGTGTTACCATGGTATTCCAACCTAGGATTTTGACTGTTTCTATTTACTAAATGTACTGCATAAAGGAGAAGTTTATTGTCAAGTTACCATCTGTCAGATGGTCTAACAAGTTAAGTGAGTTGGTTTTTCTTGTCTAGAGATGCTCCTTGATGAGAAGAACATTTTCTCAAACCAGGTGCAGGTCCACGAAGTGAAATCATGCAGACAAAAGATGTGCAGATACCACATTTATTTTGTCAACAAGGTCTGAGAACTGGCTGTTGAAAATACACCACCTGGTATATTCACTCTGAAGCTGTGTCTAGACTTACTTTCTGGGCTATGCTCTGAAGTATCCCAGGGCTGTGCTCCCTACTTGAGTGAACTGCAGCCCCATTTGTCCTTCTCTTGCATGGAAGCTACAAAGCTGGAAGCAGGACTCTGTTTCTCTGCACCATACTTTGCTATGCAATCCAGAGTTTACTATACTATATATCCTACACAGGAGCTAGGAAGTGCTCCCAAAGCCCTAACACTATAACCTAAGAAAACTTCAAGGATACAAAACTTTGCTTTTTTCAGTGGAAATCACGTCTTCTTATTAAGCACCCTTCAAAGAGGAAACAAGTCAGATGTCTGTAGGGTGGTGCTTTATTTTTGATTTTTTCACAGCTCACATCATTTGTTGTGCCTCGAATCAGTCCCAGAAGATGGGAAACCCAAGGATATTGATGGCAATGTACAATTCTGACAAGGAGTGTTGTCTGTACCTCCAAAAAGTTACCGTAACACAAAACTTCCCTTATTTTTATCTGTCATCTCAGCTGTGACAAAGAAATTTGGTTCATCATATCTAGTACCTGACCAGCACTGACTTGTGCTATGGATGCCTAGACTCCTATCCAGCTACTAACACATCCACAACTGCTTGTTTCCTACTTCAGAACAAACTCAGTGACATTATCTGAATGAGGAAATACTGACTAAAAGAAAATGCCAGATTTGGTACTAGGAAGGAGGAGCTGGATTGACAACTCTGATAGAAAAGTAAAGACTACAATTATTATTGTTTAATTACCATGGCAACTAAACATGACCTTTTTTGCTGAAATAGTATCGTAACACCTATACTTATTGTAAAAAATAATAATCAGTCAACCTAGATTGCTATTGGGGCTGCACTCGAGTGAAAACTGTAGACTTAGAAAAGAAAGGTTAATAATATACACAGAACAGAAAACAAGGTTAGAGGTGATGTTTTGCCTGTGAGGCGTTTTTCAGAAAGATTAGCTGCAGAGACAAGATGAACATTAGCTCTCTGGTTTCTCCTTTCTACCAATAACCTTTTAAGAATCTTTCCAAAGAGCACAAAAGTCCCTGCAGCCTTAATGCCACCTTCAACCTTGTTATCTATCCCAGTCCTCACTATATATTGTTATCAGTTCTTTTTCTTGCAATCTTTTGAAGCAGACACAAATTATAATTGTTTCACATCCTCATAAGGAATTGAAATCACTAAGTAATCTGACAGCTTTTCGTGTGCTTCTTTTTCAGTTACTGGAAAACTTAAAAGTTTTCGAAATAGCAGCTGTGGTAATGATATTTCTCTTCTTAGCATTTTGATCTATGACTATATAAACTAAACATATTCATGAAGAAATTGTACTGATTCATTTTGACCTATTTTCTTCTATTATGTCATTGTTATATTAAAATACAGACTAATAGAATGCACCCTGAGAAAAATAAAACACTTGATCATCGCAACTCAGTTCTTATTACTGTTTGCTATGCATCTCCTTATATTACTTTTGAATATTTTATAAGCTTTGAAATAGTGGAATCTGAAAAGATTCATTTATCCCTACCTTTAAAATATTTTGCATGCTGAGAACTACATAGGAACAAAGAACAATTGTAAAGCTCAAAGCCAGTGCACTTTAACATAAAGGATAAATAAGAATTAAAAAAACTTACTGAAGAAAAAATGACTTACACTTTCAACTGTTAGGCAAAGTTTATCTGCTTGATTCCAGTTAAATTCCTTCAGAAAAGTTGTATACTTTGAAGATCAGGAGGGTAAACGTTTCATGAAATTGAGCACCTACTGTATTATAACTGCATTAAGGCAATCATTTAGCCCATTTGTCTTTTTGAATTTTTAACTTGACTATGAATTTTTTTTACAAAAGAGTTTAAATTACAATCTTGTGGTTTTTATTGATAGGAAGTGAATGAGTGGCTATAATGACTAGCTTAGTAGCTGATGACAGTAATTTTGGCAGAAGAGTTGTGTGGATCCTTTTGTCCATAGCTAGGCCTCATTTAATTCTTTAAATAATATTATATTTCCTCTTAAACAATTATTTCTTCTTAAGTATTCATTCTTTGCAGTTCAATGAACATCCTGAGTCCAGAGATGGTCTAAAGAAGATGAAGAACTCAGTTAGCTCTAATTTGTTATGCAATTCTGAATAGTGGTTTGCAAGATCAAAAAGACTGAATACATACATTAAGTGTCTTTGTAAAACAATTTATGAAGCCTCAGACATGCGTAGTGGTAGTACTACACAAAGAAGCCAGATATATTTTATATTCATTTTGTCCACTGATTTTAATCAGGTCCTACACTTAAATTTTGTTTTCATATAAAGGAACAGATTAAAATTCAAAATTTTGGCACTTGTGGTTAAAAAGCCATCAAATCAGTAGTTTGCATCATTACATTTTTAAAGGAAGATACATTAGCCCCCCTAAATATTGTCAAATAAATATATTCTAAACCTCAAAATAGACCTTTTATGCAGGTGATCACTCAGATTTCCCACGTATTCTTTGCTTCTAAATTTGCTAGTGGCTTACAGGGAAGTGATACACATCATCCTGCATGCTAGCATTGCTCTGGAATCTTGGAAGAACACAGAGAATTTCATACATTAACAAGTCCAGTGTTGACTTTTGTATTCAGAGAAACACTTTTCACCTGTGCGTTCAGTCAGCATAAGGACACAGAGCTAACACAGCTTCTTTAAGTGCCATTCACAAGCAATAACTTCTTTGTGGAACAGTTTAATTATAAAGAATATATTGTTCATTCCAAAAATAATTTCATCATATTTTTAATAACATTTTTAACTTTACAAAAGCACTATAGTACCAAGAGCAGGTAATCATGGGCATATCCCTTTGAATTTCTTGCTCTTTATTCATTCTCCTTTAAATATCCTACAGCTGCATCTGACATCCAGGAACTCTAGTCAAAAACAAAAAGAAAATTTATTATTACAAGATAAAACATTTGTGTCACGCATAGGATATATCCCTTCGGAGAAGAATTTCTGGGGACTGTTTTTACATTTGAAAATGATTTCCCTTTGATCATTAAAATGCAATTAAATCTTCATCACACCTTGAATCCTATGCACCTTGTAATCAAAATGCAAGTTCAACTTTGCCTTAACTTGAAAGAAAACTATTTTATGGATCAGTTTTCATTCGAACTGATAAAAAAAAATGACACAAATTTGAATTGAAATGTTAGAAATAAAGTTAATTTTCAAACCTGTTCAGTTCAATATCCATTGCTATGCAAATGACCATTAGAGGATCAAACCAACAAGGTCTCTGATTCTGGTCAGTTAATCAAGATTTACATGCACAAAAATGGGCTTATGTTTTGCTTAATTTGGACCATGTCTCCGATGAAGTTAATAATGACAAACAAAATAACAAAGGCATAAGAAGGAATTAGTTTCTGCATTCCTGGATGGAACAGGGTGCCATGTTTTCTATATCCTATAATTTATACTTCTCAAGTAGATTATATTACACGAAAAAAGCAAATACTGGAAGATTTTGTTTACCTATTTTTTTAATGAATAAGGGTAATAGGTTATTGCCATATAATAAAAGAAATAAAGATGATTTATTTAGCTTCACAGAATTGATCACAGACATTCTTGACAAATAGAAATTAAAGTTTCTAATGTTTCCTTTAAAACAAATCTTATTAAAACAATCAGCTGCAGGCATTGGTCAGAGTATTTAGTATAACACCAGTATGTCACAATGTTTCTGTTCCTTGAGGGCTACTTTTTGTTAAATGGTTCTTCCCTGGACTGTCCATCTCTGACTGGGATGTGATTTTTATTAGAAGTATCCCTAAGGAAATAAGGGAAACCAAATGACACTATAATTTTTCTACTGAGCCTGCATCTAGTCTGGAATCTTTCTTATACTATATACAACCCTTGCTAAAAGTTTCAGAGGAAGAATTCAATAACCTGCTTCTTTAAAATCTTGATAATGTTATGATTACTAAAAGACTAATGTTAAATGGAGTGAAAATTTTCCATTTTACATTGTGAGGTCTAAAATTAATGAGAGACTAGCTATTCGGCTGTCTTGAAATGTGGCTTTCAAAACTGAACGATTACCCACAACCAACCATTCTGCAAGTGTCACTTTAAACATCCTTTGTTAAAAAACCTCTTTTTTTTTAACACCTTAGTGTTGCTCTCATTGAAGAAATACAGCATATCCCTTTTTGACAACTGTAAACATACACAGATGAAATAATTATCTATTAAACTCTCTTCAAGCCAGTAAAATGGAGTAGGTTGCTTGTTTAGAGACTTGTAAATGCAGAATCCAAACATAGCTCAGAAATCGAAGAACACTATCATCAGATGAAAAGTACTCTCTATTCTACTTTTTCTAGTGCTTCATCTATATATCTTCCATACAATTGGTATAATCTAATGATGGGGTGTACAGGTTGATGATGAACTGTGCTTTGTAGTTATGTCTAAGACCTCTTGGCAAAAAGCTGTATGAAATCTTGAAAGCTGGGGAAAGGGAAGGAAGAGTGATCATCAGAACTAATCTATTTAAGAATTATTATTATTAGCTCAGAGAAGCCATTGTCTTTCTAAAGCAGACACTGTTAATACAGTTGAAAATATTAATTATTTCCAATGATGAGGTAAGACTTTGAGAGTTCAGCAATTTTTTTATTACTAAGGAACTTGTAAAGTAATTTTTGTAGATTTGGCAGGGTCCGGAAGTGACCAAGTTTAATAAAGTTTACATGACAGAGTGCAACACACTAAAAGACAGGTTTCTGCCTTTGTACAAGGTACTGCAGATAGTAAAATGCCAAAGGTGAGTTATGTGTACACAAATTCTGTCACAGAATCACAGA
>VZSC01019993.1:837899-878994 GCA_013398225.1 Steatornis caripensis | reverse complement strand
CGGAAATTGTAAGTTACAGAATCATAGAATAGTTTGGGTTGGAAGGGACCTTACAGATCTCCTAGTTCCTACTCTGCTGCCATGGGAGCGGACATGCAGGGACACCTTCTACTACACTAGGTTGCTCAAAGCCCCATCCAACCTGGCCTTGAACACTTCCAGGGAGGAGGCATCCACAACTTCTCTGGGCAACCTGTTCCAGTGTCTCACCACCCTCATCATGAAAACTTTCTTCCTAATATCTAACATAAATCTACCCTCTTTCAGTTCAAAACTGTTACCTCTTGTCCTATCACTACATGCCCTTGTAGAAAATTGTAAGTTATTGTACATAGCAAAGCAGAGACATCTGCAGGGAGTTGTTAATAATTTATTCTAATTTTTCTATGCTTAGCTGTTACGCCTGCTGGAATACACTGCTGGATTTCAACTGGCTACACTTCATTGCCCACAGTGTGTTGGAAGCTTACTTTAAGAACTGGAAAAAAATCCTGTGCTCCTAATCAATGAGAATATCTGATCTTTATTATGTCAGGAAAACAAATGTTGAGCCTTTGCTAGGTATTTCCATTTCCTGAGGACATATGCGTTGTGGCTGTACGTGTTGCTTTGTATCTCCAATAAGTGATCTGAACAGGTTTCAGGTGGGACAAAAAATCCTTTTCTCCAGACTGCATTTTCTGCTCTGCTACACTTTTATAAATGCTGAAAGCTAATGTATCTGCAAAAGAAAAGTTCTAGAGACTTTTTCTATACTAAGGCCTTCTTTTCAATACCTAGGTCAATATATTGATACACAAAGGCTTGTGCCTAACTGCACCTCACACATTTTCTCCCATCAGATATCTCTGTCTCTCAAGTGAGAGTTCTGAATCACATGAGAATTTCCATCTTTCACCTAGCATCAGCACACTGTCCTACCACGGATAGAAGTAGTCTTTACTTGAGCCTCTTTAGCAATACTGAGATGCACCAGCTAATGAACTGGTCCTTCTCTTGTAAAGTGTGCTCTCCAGCCATGAGGAGGTAGTTTCCTCCAGGGCACAAAACATGAAACTTCTTGAATTCATAGAAAACAGCTGACAAAAATAATTGTACTACTGTGCTGATCATGCCTAATTCTTTTAGCAGTGCCTAAGATGCCTAAATAGCTTCTGCCCTGTGATTTATGTTGTTTCTTCAAAGGAAGTGGTTTTGTAGGTACTATTTGCATAAATGTACTTTTCTTTGTTATCAGAATAATTTCCTGCTTTTGGAGAAAGCAAGCTCTTCAGAGATGAGCGCAAAAGATAATATACTGCTATGAAAATATAATCTATATGGTTAAAAAAGAGATACTTTGCCTACTTAAAAAGCCTCCATCTGAAATTCAGTGAACCTTGTAAGTTTGTAGTTAAATTATGCAGTGCTCCATATGTTAGGTAAATGCTTATGTCTTACACTACTAGAAGAAGAAATTCTGGCCTTCTCTGAATCAATAGCAATGTGTTTTCATTGAGGATAAGATTTTTACCTGCAGTTGGAGACAGGACCTGACTCAGAGTATCTTGCTTTACCATAATACTCCTCATCACGTTGGCCTGCTGATAGTTTGCACTGAACACACCCTTTTACATATGCACTATACATATTCAGAAGACCAAAAAAAAATCTTTTCAAATCTTTGTTCTCATGATTAAACAGCTGTAAAGCTGACATGTTGAGAGCTAGCTGACTGTTCAGAGAAAAGACAGGTGACTAAAGGGCCCATTTCAGACTAAAGTTCACCTCACTGACTACAAGATCACACAAGTATTGCTCAGGGGCAAGATGTCATCTGGCCTGGGACTTAAGGTTGAATCCAAACCCAAAATAAACAATATGAAAAGGATTTAGGCACCTATCTGAACAAAGAATGATATTTTGGTAACTACATTCAAAATGGTGCTCCTGAAAGTCCCTGTTTAGGTGCCACATAAGCATCAACGCACCTAGTCTTCACAGTTGTTGCAATTTGTGACTCTAAACTTTTCAAAGAGCGTAACTTCTGCACAATTGCAGAAGCACTTATGTTTTGGCACAGTTGAACATTGCACTGTAAAGCTACGCTGAAGACCAGGGTGTGTGTCAAGCAGACGTTCGTTCACTGAAGGCCCCCAGTGACTTCCTGACCTGGCAAGCATTATCAGGGTAGAACTTACGCACATAGACCACATCAGACCCCCAGAAAAAATGAAGTGTTTCCACAGCTACTGGATTCTTGGAGAAAGACACAGTGCAACTAACCATTTATTTAAAATGCAGGGGCTTCCCCAGGAAGTGGGAGATTTCTTCCTTCTTATATCAGCGGTCTGAGCTAATGGGCCATGCAGAAAATAACTAAGGTTCTTTGGGCCACAAAGAAACCAGAAAACTCAACATGGGCCCCTCTGAGAATGACATGTACTTTGTGACTTGGCTACTATGTGAGTGGCTACCTCAACTGCGCTTTCTGTTTAAAACTCCCTGCATCCTGCATTCCTTTCTACAAAGTGACAAAGCAAGCTTCAACTAGCACGTGGAATTTATCTTTCCTCCTTCAGCTGCCAATGTTAACCAGAGCTCTATGGTTATTGCATTTGCCTGAGGATAAGGAATGAGGAATTGAAAGATTCCTGAAAGCTGAAAAGACCCTCAAACTCAGGCTGTGCCTTATCCAGATGCCATATACAAAGTGGATGGAAGTAGCTGTGGCTAGTATCTACTTCAAGTTGAACACAACTTTTCAGAGATTGTTAGCCATAACCCGGTCTCTGTGATTAGAGCAGTCATCATATAACACAGCTGTTTACCATGGGAAATCCAAGAATATATGTTTTATACAGAAGTTCTGAACATAGAGATTCAGTATATTCTTGTAATTTCTATCTTCTTTAATAACCCAGCCTCTTACAAACACATTCCCATGTAGAGTCCACAAGTACAAGTTATGCTCAATTATGCAAAATAAGGACAAATAAGGTCATAGCTAATACTCCACTGTCAGACACAGAGAAATTACTTCTGGTCAAAAAGATGATACAGTTGAGCATGGCTAGCCTTCAGATCTGCTGGCTATATACCCTGCATATCTCAGAAGCACACATGCTTGGTGCTTCTATTACTTCTTGGTCAGAGATGATATGATTTAGTCTCATCCCTCTGGCTCTTGTGTGGTCCTATGTAAAAGAAAATGGAAGGGATTAACCAGCCTTCAATGTGAAAAGAGATAAAGACTCAATAAAGATTTACATCATCTCTTAGTGATATAAGACACATTTTAATGTGTTTTCACTTGACATGCAGCTGCCGTACAAAATGAAAGATTACTAATGAATACAATAAAAGCCTAATATTAAGCTTTTTACTTCATCCAGGAACAGTCCAAGAATGAAAAGTTAAGGTCAATATTCAACGCCTAAATCTGTGCTATGGTATTTTTCATGTCAGTATGATCCAAAGTTGCTTTCAATTTATATTTCTTGGCATTTATCAGTTTAAGACAGTACTTTGAGATTTATTTAAGTATAGGACATTAGATGTAATTTGCATCTAATAGTGCAAGCTAGACTTTTTGCTGTCCTCATGGGTGTATGAATGTCAAAAAGACTCAGCATTCCAGAAATACCATAATGAACAAAATATAAAGGCAAATGGAGGGTAAGGAAAAAAAAAAAGCCCACATCAAAGGTGAAGTATGTTTTCAATCAATCTCTGCAGATGATTCAGCTAGGAACATCAAGATTGTATAATGACTTGCAGACCAGATTCCCATGCACAGCTGTATGAAGTAGAACAAGAGCAAATGAACTGTGAAAACTACTATTGTCACTGAGAATCTGAGTAAAGTAACATGTATTTGAACCTTTGTCTATTACAGTGAGATTTTATTTCAGAGAGACACGAAAAACATAGCATAATTATGCATTAGCCTTTCTGGGCATAGCAAGGAATCCAAAATTGACCTCCTTTGGACTCGTAGTTAAAATGACTTTCCCCTCATACCTTAAAAAAACCCCTGAAATTCACTCTGTCTTTAAAGAAAAGCTGTATTGATTTCTTCTCTATAGCTATAAAATTGTATAATACGTAAATATGCCATAAGTGTGCACATTCAAAACTTAATGTATTTATGTATGAACACATGTATATGTATACATATGTATCTTTGCATACACACACATATATATACACATACATGTATAGATGCATACGTCTGCTTATAAACACATACGTACAATTGTACATTCTTAACATATTTAATTTATGAATCATACAGTGATTTCTTGGTAGCACTGAGGTGTGCTTCCTTCTTTTACAGGGAACATTGCATTCTAACAAAGAATTGTTATAATTGCTCTGTAAAAATTACATGTGGCTCAACTCCACAGCTACTCTCTGTACAGAACTGTGTGAAATTTCATTATGAAACTTGGAATCAATTAAAGCTCATCTAGTTAGTGCTTTGTTAATAGCTTGACATTCACCTTTGGGTCATTGTAATGTTTGTGTGATCTTTTAGAGGATGAAGTAACTGTACCTGTACAGATTTTTTGTTTTGAAGCAGACACTACAGGACTTTTTAATAAATGGCATTAAAGGTAGAAAAAGCCAAGACAAAATACTTGTTTATTCAGAACAAAAACAGTAAATTCACTTTGCTGGTGCTTACTATCATCACATGTATTTATCTGCCAATGTGTTTATATCAGCAAATTTTTGGTTGTTTAGCATGTAAATAAGGGTTGACTCATACAAATACATATGTACAAGTGGTTGGCTGGAACAGTTTGTGAGCCTGTCTTAAGAGCTAATGTTGGCATGTGAATTTATCTAACAAGGAAATAGAAATGGTGTCACATATGAAAGAGATGACCAAATACTTAGACAAGTAGAACATAATAAACATAGTGAAAAGCTCAAAACAATAGTCAATTTTTTAGGTTAGGATCTCATGCTTATTACTGGAACAGGATTGTGCTGAGCACAGCACATAGACAAGGTGCCTGCAGGCATATTATGAACAACTCACAGTCAACCTTTGACTGAAGTATGTCATTTGATGAGTAATTTCAAATGCTGAGCACACTGGAACATGTCAGAGCACATTTGGATGTATTTCAAAAGCAGTTACATTTGCTGGATAACCATTTTCTGGTGAAATAGATCACTCAGTGTGAGATGACAAAGAATTTGGACAGCTTCCTCTTAAGTTTACACCTCCAACTTTGGAGTCTAAAATCCACCGGAAAAATGAAACACAGGGAGAGATTCAGCCCAGCATATCATAAGCAAAACATGACATGGTTACAAAAATAAAATTCCAGGTGACATTATTCATCAATTAATGACTCTAATTTTAAGTGCTCACCAAACTACTTGACTGAACTAGTTACAGATAACAGTGTGACTGACCCCACTTTAATCCTGGGTTTAAAGAGGTGTAAACAGGAAATTAATAATAGGGATAGCCAGATAACTCACTTGGTAAGTTTAGGAGGAACATATGTTTAAAGGATTGTATATAGTATATTAACACCAAAATAATTTTATAGATATAAAGCAACTGCTTTAATGAAAAACAAATACTATTGCTACATCCTGCATTCCTTTCCCATTTTGCTCAGCTGAATATCCAAGTTAATGTTCAACATATTTAATATTGACAGATCTCACTGGATTGGATTGTTTATTCAGTTAGTTTTAACATATGTTCAAAACGCTATGCAAACAGTGACCACAAAATTATGGTCAGAAGAAGTTATTTGACATAGATTGAAAACACTACATCCTGTCTTAGAGCATGCAGATGCAATAGATGAATTTTTAAGATCTCTTTCAGCTCAGTGACTCAAATCTTCAAATCATGCTTGATGATCATAGTTGACTATAAGGAACAGACACATAAGCTTCTTTCATCAACAGTCTATCTTTCGCTCGTGTCTTGTGGTGGTTTACTCAAAAAAACAGTCTCTGTCTAGGAAATCATATCTGAAACCTTAAAAGTTAGAATAATGATGAATATTTAGGTTGAGTCTGCTCTTTGGGTTTTTTTTTTTGGTTGGAATGTTTGATAAATATCCCTCTAGCGAGTAATAATTCTTGACTGACAGATTACTTCCTTTTTTGAATCAAACTAACACAGACAGTTTGATCACACTTCATTCTTTTATATTAATACAGCATAAAATCCTCCCACAGCTACATATGTGTCAGATAGAAATATTATATCTAATTCATAAATATTTATTTATAACAAATCTCATGTCTGAAGTTTCCTCGATTGCTAACAAAAATGTAAATACAATTGATTTATCTCCTGTAAAAACTCTAAATACTGTCTGTGCTCATTTATACAGTGCAGATAAGGGCCACAGAAGGGATGGACATCAGCCCTGTTGTCTTTTGTTTTTACAGATCCCCAAAGAATGCTCTGCAGTTTAAAATGTAAACAGAAACGGCTTTGCCCCAAGCTGGTTTTTATCTAACATTAAATGCAACTTGGTGATGCCAAATATTACAAGGGGAAAGAGGATGAATGTTACAATAAGATCATGAAGAAGGTCATTATAATTGTCTGCCCCAGGCTTCTTCACAGGAAATCTTTCAAGGGGCAGAGTTTTAAAGGCAGTGGGCCAGATCCAAAGCTATCATAAAGAAGCCTACTCCTTTTGAAGTCAGTAGAGGCAGCCTGATTTACACTGAAGAGACTACTATCTCCGAACAGGTAACCTAGCAATTTGATGACGACTAGTTAACGAGCTGTCAAAGCTTAAACACCAGTCATCCACTTGCCTGTATCTAGGAAAGTGATATACAGCCAGAACTATATGTGTAGCATTTAAGCAACTGCCACAGATGGGGAATTCAGCACACTTGCTGAAATTATTCCAGGAATCCCTAAACCATATTTGAGCATCAGCAAGTGTATATAGAAATGCACAGTTACTAAGAATGNATGACGACTAGTTAACGAGCTGTCAAAGCTTAAACACCAGTCATCCACTTGCCTGTATCTAGGAAAGTGATATACAGCCAGAACTATATGTGTAGCATTTAAGCAACTGCCACAGATGGGGAATTCAGCACACTTGCTGAAATTATTCCAGGAATCCCTAAACCATATTTGAGCATCAGCAAGTGTATATAGAAATGCACAGTTACCAAGAATGCCATCTAGTGTACCCTCCAGCAACATTCAACCACAATAAATTGTACGCAGAAATAAAGTGAAATGATTGCCAACTGTATATCACCCTGGATTGTGATAGATGGGGACATTAGTAGCAACCTGAGAAAAATGAGATGGCTGGATCTAATGGTAATCACATGGTTTTTCAAAGCAACTTGGAGTGTTTTGTCCTATAGGATAGCACAAGATACTCTGTATAAGATTATACAAAACTATTCCAGTTCCATCCAGCCTGTCTCACTAATCTTTCACTAGCATCCCTTGTGGCAAGTCTATAACCAGAGCCCTCCACCCTTCTCTCTCTCTCTGAATCATCCTAGATGTAGTGAAGAAGATATTTTGTGAAACAAGGCTCCTGGATAGTTCCCTGAATTCTGAGATAAAGATTTAGATGTGCAACTCCAGTAAAGATGCTTGATATGATATTATCTGGCAAGTGGTTAATCTTAATCTTACCATCTCACAGTTGCTCTGGTATGCAATAACAAATTGTAAATACCTAAATGTTTTCCACCATCCACATCACATCTTTTATTTCTTCACACACAAGACTCAATGACTGTGCTTCATCTCTGGCTGACCTCGTGTGACAGCACAATGTGTGAACCAACAGGAAAGGCTTTCCATTACCTGCTCTCATTTCAAATCTACTGACTTGTAGTAGTTTGCTGCTCCATCTCAAGCCTACTTTCTGTCAGTTTGGGGCAATACTACTGTGAGTTATTTACACACAAATAATTTCAATATTTATACAGCTTACATGCATTTCCAAGAAAAATTTTGCTATGATTCCTGTTATTTTCCAGCTTGCATTAAGCAATTGCTCAGGCACATTTAGTATGTTATCATTGGTCATGCAAAAGCATTAGAATTTGTGTTCCGTGCTACATTTCAGAGTAAACAACTCCTTTATTTTCATCTACAAAAATAAAGACTATTTAATGAGGAAGAAAGGTCTAATGAACAGGGAACTAATCTAGTATTTAACTTCCCTAGTTGTTATATACTTCCTATATGACTTTAGGTGAGGTGTTTAGCTGTACTGCAACTTCCTCCCTTGTAAATCAGAGAAAAAGGCACAGCTGCCAAGATAGAGTTTTGTGAGGGTAAATAATGTTAAAAACCATAAAGTGAATGGAACAGTAGTAAAGGCAGGTAATATTTTAGACAGATCCAATGCTTTGTCCCACCACCAGCCCTGCTAGCACCTGCTCTGATCTCTAACATACTTGCGACAAGCTTTGTCAACAGTTCTTGCAGTTTGCTTTAAATCCATTAATGAAAAGAATAGATGCTTAAGGTGTTTAGAGAGATTGTCCTGAGCCCAGTCTGCAGCTTAGCTGTCAGCTACAGACGACCAATGATGCCACGCCAGGAGGAAGAGAGCTGCATTTTTGCTCTCTCAGATGATTGTACAAACACTGTGAAGGCCGACACCATATATACTGCTAACAGGCATGGAAATTATGGTTCAATAAACTGACTTACCACAGGATACCAAGTGTTTCTCTTTCCTGCATATTCTTCATTTAACTGAAACCCACGTATGATTTACAAAACCACTAATAAACATTTGCAGTAAGAATGCATCTTCACTGCTGTCAATGGAACTGCTCGATTCAATGAACATATACAAATTCAAGCCAGTAAGGAGTGGATTTATATTATTATTTATCAATTTTGAATTAAGTAATGTCTTTGCAAAATACTAAGGCATCAACATCCTTATGATATATTTTTTCCACTATGAGAATGGAATAAAGTAGAATTAGAGTTGACATATAAAGGTTTTTGAGAACCTCCCATAAGCTGCAAGATCCTTGTCTGTTGCAGAGTCTCCTAGCAGAGATTCTACATCCTTTCTCAGTCTGATTAATACGTGGGAATTTAGCCAGACAACAGAACTAAAAGAAAAGAGATCAATATTGAACATTTAGCGAAACCAATATTACGTGCAGAAGGACCTGTCTTTTTTATACAAAGTTTATCTCTGCTAACATTGCAGAGCTCTTGATGCCTCTTCAAACTGTTAGTATATGGCAAACATCACTCTCCAGTTCCATTAGTCACAATACCTTGGAAGCAGCTGGACAGCATCTCAGTAGGAGGTATGATTTGCTTCACAGTTATTAAACACTGAAAGCAGTGAACGAAAACCTCCTCTTACAGGTAGACGAAGTGAAAGTCTGAAAGAAGACTGCATCTTCACTACTCTGGGAAAATCAGCTGCACCCTGAAAGTAAATATACAAAGAAAAGTCACAGGTAAAGAAATACCACAGGTAGGAGAAAGAAAAAAGAAACAAAAGATTATTTAGTAAGTATAAAGTGAAATATTTTGCGTAAGTCAAAGAAAAAGTGCACGGTAGTCAAAGCCAAAAACTAGTAGGTTGCATACTATGAATTTATATGAAAAAATTTTAGGATCTGACCATAATTGTGTGTTTAAATACATGATAGTATTTAATGGAATTTTAAATGACTTTAAACTGCACATATAGGCATGCAGAATAACTCAGTAAATCAGTAGACATGAAGGGATTGGAAAGTAGGTATATTTCTTGGTAAAACTGGTATGGCTGCTTTGACTTCAGTGTCAAATTTGGTATCAGTTTATGCCAAATATGCTCCAGGGGACTTGGATATTTCTTCTTGCTAAGGAACTGATTGACTTCAGCCAAGCAAACTCTCTGAGATCTTCACAGTCTTTAAATGACGAATGCAAATTTTCAGATGCACAACGAAACATTATCCAGATCTCCAGATGGCATCCGTTTCATATTCTCAGGATCTAGTGTAGCTGCTGTCCCAACATGATATGTAGCAGGTCCATGATACCTGAGTGACAAATGGGTCTCTGTAAGGGATTTCTTTGGCAAGAATTCTGTATCTCCATGCAAAATGAACCCTGTAAACTCTTCTGCAAGAAAGCTCCAAGCAAGTATGAACACATGCAGTCCTCGCACTAATAGAAGAAGCTTCAATCCTGTTGGGTTATGTTTGGCCCAACTTTAGTCACTGTTGAAGACAATGTAATTTCTTGTGATCTAAATCAGATTAATACCAATGAAGAGAGAAGGTTTAAAGCTGTATTGAATATATGTATATATATATCTCCCTGTNCAAGAAAGCTCCAAGCAAGTATGAACACATGCAGTCCTCGCACTAATAGAAGAAGCTTCAATCCTGTTGGGTTATGTTTGGCCCAACTTTAGTCACTGTTGAAGACAATGTAATTTCTTGTGATCTAAATCAGATCAATACCAATGAAGAGAGAAGGTTTAAAGCTGTATTGAATATATGTATATATATCTCCCTGTAATATGTGCATCCCAAGTGTGCACTTCCCAGCTGCCATGGAGAGTTTCTTTTGATACTCCTTCTACCAAAGGGACAAAAATAGAACATGAAAATACATAATAAGCAACCTAAAATATTATTAGATTATTAGATAATTATTAGATATTAGTTTCTTAGATAATCTAGCAAATTATTAGATAACTAGCAAAGGCTAAAATTTATAGTGAAAAGAAGATCTGCACCTGAGTATACATAGTGGGTTATCTTTCAGCTTTCATTTGGAAAAAACAGAAGACAATATGAACATATCTCAAAGTTCATGATAATTTCCAATTATTTCAGTGGAAATCAGATAGGAAACATTTTATAATATAGTTGACTGGTTTAAGAGCCACCATTTTTGGTGGCACTACTTTCTGCACCCACTTCACATTTTTAGTAGCATTTTTTAAGTGTGAATGAAAAAAATGGATGCAATTTAATTCCTGAAAAGCATAGCAGTTCTTTGTGCTCATGTTTTAAAAAAACACTTTTTGAAAGTCGGAATGGATGCAAAAAAAAAAGTCACAAAAATTACTCAAGTTACAGAAAAATTACCTTAAAATTCAAGCATTACAGACCTCTGCCTTATTAACTAATCAGATGGGAGATTTAGGTGCAACATGACTGGCAGATATTAACAGTGAAAATATGGGCATATAAACAATAGTGTTTGGAAGCACAGTCAACTGTCTTCAAAACAATAGAAGAGCCAGATTTTTAAGAGTGAGGGTGATCCATCCTCAGAACAAAATCTCAAGGAAATTGACACATTCTCTTTAAATCTTCAAATCAAAATGTTGCATGAAAATAAGCACAAACAAACACGTAACTAACTTCTCAGTTTCAAATCAGGTGTAACTACACAAAATTATATGCTGGGAGTCAGAATAGAAATTCAGCGGTTCTGCTTGGTTTTTGGTCTCATCTGTTAAACTCTGTGCATCTGCGAAATTATATGAGCAGAATTACGCCATTTAAATTCTTCTATAATTTTATATGGTATTAAGCATATTTTGCCCTTCTTTTAGCAGCCTTACCTCTAACAAAGTCGACCAGATTTATTCAGCAAAAGATTGGACATTTGTATTGAGAATGATGAGTACATCATCATGGGTATCATATCTTCACTAAGGTAAAGAAAACCACTATAGGCTGGACAATTTGGACTAATGTCTAATTAGTACTGCAAACAATTCAGAAATAATTTTATTAAGGTTAACATTAACGAGTCCGTTTCCTTGAGGGAAGTTATTTTACAAAAGGTTTTATTATGAATTAAGCATGTCCTATTTTGTAAGAAAAGGACTAATAGATGAACTTAAATAAGATTCTGAAGAGAAAAGCTTCTAGGTATGTGACTGCATCCTGATCACTTCCAAACATTTTGCTAATTTGGTGAAAATTTTGCACATACATGAAAGAATAGATGTGTCTATTTTCATACAACAATAAACTTTCTGGCAAGCATTCCCCACTATTTATGAATTAATATTCTTTGGTTTTATTTACATTCCTCCTGCATTTCTTTTCTCAAAGAGACTGATCAACTGTTTGAATTTGCAGCTATACTCATAGAAACTGTAGCATCAAGGAGTGGGTCGTATCTTTACACCCCAAAGGGACACAGAATGTAAAACCCACCAACAGACCCCAGCTTTGGAGGCACCTGAGCAAGTTAGACAAGTACATAATTCCATACTTACAAGTTAGGAGTTTACTTTGTATAGGTATGACAAGAGAAAACTAAATGTAAAGTCTGAGCCCAGACAATAAAATATATCACTGCTTAATTGTTGTTGGAACAATTAAAGCCTTCAACTCAACCTGTGTGAACCAAAGAGAAAAGACTTTTTTTCCCCATATCCTTCATCTTACCTCGACTTCCCCTTTGTGAAAGAGAAGATCTCAGAAATTTCCTCACCGCTTCCCTTATTTTGAAATTATGGATATCCAAGCATCAATAAATGTGACTCTATCTTAAAATCAAACCAAGAATCTCACCAGAGCCTTTGTATATCAGGCATCAAAAGTACATACCAAAACATACTAGGTTAATCTATGCAAAAATCAACAGCCTTTACAAATCATAAAGAAGATGAATGGTGGGAGAGCTGTGTTTTGTAAGCTTGAGACTTTATGAGATAGTGAGCTGTTCAGATCCACACTGCTCTTTCTGTGACAAAATAGAGTAGGATTAAGATATGTATTGATCTGCTAGAATAGTCTTAACACTCCATGCTGATAGAAAGCCACAAATGCAAAGACAAAATTAAAAAAAAAAAAAAATTATACTCCAGTATATCAGGGTTGGGATTTCTGTTCTTAAATTTTTGGGCAACAGAAGATACAGCTGCATACACAAGTGAAATGGAATGAAAGTTTAAATACAAAACAAATCATGATGTATACTAGATAAAAACTTTTGCATGTTCTAATCTGGACCACCATCTGAAAGAATAGCATTTAGAGTAGAAAAGATTTATGGCATGTTACAGACCCTTAGCATTTTCTTTACATATATCATATGGCAAATAACTGGTGACTTGCAGAAAGTTACCAAGAAAGTTTAAACACACCAGCTACCAGAGATGCTGGGTGATACCTGCATGTCATGCAACCCCGTTACCTCTCATGGACTGACACGTGATGTGAGCCATTTGAGAATTCAGGCCAATATTTTTAATAATTAAAATCTATTTGGATTTGATGGTATTCTATGGTGAGGATTGCATCTTTCATGTAGAAGTAAACACTTTAAACAATGGGCCAGATCATCTTTTTGTTTAAATCTATGTTTTAAATCTAAGATTTCCACCTCCCCAGTGATGTGGGATGAGTTTGCAACGTATGTTAAGGCAACTCTGCATTGCATAAAAGAGTACAGTACAGAGATCTGTCCTCTGTATTGGCAAAGTCTATGAAGTCCACAGTGTACTGCGTAACCAAGAGACAACACAAATGCTGTGGGGCTGCTTTTGAACATCAGCTACCTACAGTGTCTACTCACCCAGTTCCAGCTCTGGATTTAGCCTGGGCAAACCCTATTCAGATATCCTTGGATCTGCAGAAGTAGAAAGAGTCAAACTAACCACACTTTCTAGAGAACACATATGTTTACATAATTACTTGAGGAAAACATTTGAAAGGTTTTGTGCTGTCTTCAATTTCCTCTTAAAAAAAAGAGCAGTTTGGAGAAGCTTCCTAAATGACATATGACACAATGGCAAGAGAAAATAGAACATTTCTCTCCTCTCAATCAGAGTCCTAAAATAATAACTTTATGGCATTACAGAGATTGAGGGTTTTTTCAATCAGCAGGCACTTTGTCGCTTTTAGATGAGTGGCAACAATTGACAAAGCACAAAACAAAACTTAGATTTTGTGCTCAAAAAATCCAAACACCCAAAAAAACATACTGAGCTCTGCTTGTCCAGCAGGTTGGTGGGTTTTGTTCATTGCCACTGCCTTTTTTTTTGGAGCTGGGTTATGGAGATAGGACTGCAAGATGAGATCCAGAGCGCCTACGTCATGCCTGAAATGGAAGTTGGATGACATGTAAGTAGTGAAGTCCAAGAAAACAATCCAGAAAACCCATGCAGCAAGTGGTTGTCAAAGCCAGCAGACACTAACACTCAAAAAACATCTTTCTGTTCAGCCCAAGATGTTTCCCAGAGGCTTATGCTTGCACCCAGCTCCTGCCTCACATCCTCGGTCCCTTGGGGACAAAGGACTGTGTTCTTAGCCTCCAGCTATGCAACAGGCTGGTGTCATGTCAGTGGAGCTGAGTTCGGCCTGAGGAATGGCTGCTTTGGCATCATGCAGGAACCAGTCTGTGAGATGAGACAGCAGTGCTGCCTCTGCTCACTTTCTAGGGAATATCATAGAATAATGGAATGGTTTGGATTGGAAGGGACCTTAAGGATCATCTAGTTCTAATCGCCTTGCCATACGCAGGGACAGCTTCCACTAGATCAGGCTGCTCAAAGCCCCATCCAACCTGGCCTTGAACACTTCCAGGGAGGGTGTAGTCACGGCTTCTCTGGGCAACCTGTTCCAGTGTCACCTAATATCTAATCTAAACCTACTCTCTTTCAGTTTAAAACCATTACCCCTCGGCCTATCACTACATGCCCTTGTAAACAGTCCCTCTGCAGCTCGCTTGTAGGCCTCTCACCAGGTACTGGAAGGCTGCTATAACGTCTCCCTGGAGCCTTCTCTTCTCCAGGCTGAAAAACCCCAACTCTCTCAGCCTGCCTTCATAGGAGAAGTGTTGCATCCTTCTATTAATTTTTGTGGCCCTCCTCTGGACTCATTCCAACAGGTCCATGTCCTTCTTACATTGGGGGCCCCAGAGCTGGCAGCAGTACTGCAGGTGGGATCTCATGAGAGCAGAGTAGAGGGGGAGAATCACCTCCCTTGACTTGTGGGTTTTGATGGAGCTACACATTACTTATATTGCACTCAATTATTGTTTATCTCCAGCTTTGCAAGCCATGACAGTGCTGATGCCAAGGTTTCCCTCTGGCAGACACTATCAGGGCTGAAGGCACTGATGAGCCTTCATGTCCCTGCCCAGCCCTCCAGGGCTTCTCTCACCTCAGCCATAGCCCAGAACACCCTTTCAACCCCTCAAGGGCTGCCAGTCCCTGTGCTGGGATGCCAGGCACAGCCCTGCCCTTTTGCCCCACCCACGAGATGACATCCCGGCCTGTCCCTGTCCCAAGGCAAGCAGCCCATGCCCAGGGATGGGTCTTCCCTGCTCCTGGCTTGGGCTGAGATAAACCCTGACTGCTGCCCCAGGGAGTCACCACAGCCCCTGGCTGCCCTCAGTGGAGAACCACCATCCTGTGGGGTGTCCTGACAGGTGCCCCTTCACCTGCTCTGTCTCACTGCCTGTTATGGGCTTCCTCAGTCTGTGCCCATTGCCCAGCCTCCCAGCACAAAGGAAAATGGTGTCGGCCATTCCTGCTGCTCACCAACTCCTCAACGACACATGATCAACACGGAGACTAAAGAGGCAGCTGTTTTCATCAACTTTTTCCTTTTTCCTTCTCTAGCATAAAAAATACTCCAGTGNCCCAGCACAAAGGAAAATGGTGTCGGCCATTCCTGCTGCTCACTAACTCCTCAACGACACATGATCAACACGGAGACTAAAGAGGCAGCTGTTTTCATCAACTTTTTCCTTTTTCCTTCTCTAGCATTAAAAATACTCCAGTGCACCCCTCAGAGAGAAAACCAGCATTACACACATATTGAAACAAGCTGTCATTGACCTAAAATTTCCTTTTATGAGCTAAGGAAATTCCACTATTCCAGAACGACAACCATAGCGCTTCTGAGAAACCCCTGTAAATCTTGACTGCAAGCAACCACGTTATTTTGGTCAGGTTCATTGCTAGGAATTACTGGGGAAAATGTGATGAGAAAGCCCGTTCTCAGGAAAGCCAAACTAATAGTGAGATGGAAACTGTGGAATTTTTCGTGCCAGCAAACCAAACCCCTTAAACCTTTAAAGGTTTGCTCATCATTACACAAATGCCTCTACATAAATCAGTCAAGTATAATGAGGCAATAATATTTAATTCATGCACAAATATCCTGGCAATCAACCATGCTGGAAAGAAAATTCAGAGCACTGAATGGGAACTTCAGAGGGTTTCCTGAAGCATGATTTAGGCAACTTTTGCCAGAATTTGACACAATCTCCTTAAATCCATAACTATTTTTATGCATATTATTGTGTTTTGCCACAACTGAGAACCCTGCAGAACATTCTTGGTTCTATTGTTCATCTTATGTTAGCAATCCAATAGAAATAATACTTACCAAAGATTTACAATCAACTTGTAAAAATATACTTCTCATCAAAGCTTGAAACTTGGCAAATGAAGGACTGGCATAAGAACTGTCCAAAAGCATTTTCCCTCCCTTCCCAAATTTTACATACAAATAAATAGAGGCACTCTGAGTTATTTCTATATATTAAAAGAATTGTCTTAATATTTTCAAACAGGTTTTTTCACTTGTGTAATTCTAAAATGAGATGTATCCAAGCAAAATACCACAGAGTTCATTATGATGCTTTTTATTAGAGATGCTAAAAATAGTTAAAATTTGGTTAAAAATAGCTAAAATTTAGCTAAAAATAAAAAAAGTACAAGTCATTTCTTATTCCAGATGATGGAAAAATAACTTTCAAGCCTCTTACAGAATATACATTGCTTTAGTGTTTTGAAGAGGGCTAAACACTACCAGCTCTGGGCATTTCCCTATGTCACACAGATATCATCTTCCATTTGTATCAGAGACACAAGGATTGAGAAGTAGCCAAAAGCATGGAAGATGAGCCCTGAGTTTGATTCACCTTTTATTGACTAAAGAAGTCCTAGCTAGGCCTATTTTCCTTTTGCCCCTTTCTTTTAGTATTGAGCCAATGACTTTTAGAAAGAAGTCAAGTGTCTTATTTCTTTGAGCAACAAAATCCTAGGGAGATGCACGATGTATATTCTGTGCAAGGGGGTTTCCCCTTTCTGGAGTTCTCCATTTGATCATACTGTTAAGCCAACTCAGCATCACTATCAAATAAAGTATGCCTTAGGTAGGGCAAGCGTCCTGCCATAAGACATTCATCAAGAGAGTCATGAATTGAGGGCCTGTGAGGAGGTACAGAGCTGCAGAATAATCCAAGACTCTAGGAGACCTTAGAGATTCTCACCATTTTAAGGACCAAACCACTTTAAATACTCAACTTAGAAGTCAGCCATCCAGCCCTTTTTCCTCTCCCCATTTTTACTTCACTCCCTGTTCACATTAACACAAAGAATGATGTGAGGGAAACAGTGAAACTCCTTGAACTTTCCTGCTCTTGGACTCTTAAACAGATTTTTCCTTGGAAAGCAAAATCTTCCCTAACACCCAGTAAGCAAAAGAAGGAAAAATACAGTCAAGTGAGGAGTTGTATGCAGGGTTTTTTTCCACCAAAGCTCAGAGAGGATTCTGGCAAGAGACAATAGTCTGGATAGAATCGGAGAATAGAGTAGAAGGAATGTCTGAAGAACAGAAGGATCTCCTGAGATGAAGCCAAGCAAGGCAATTTTTTTTACTCCTATCCAGAAGCATCACCCTTTTGGGAACTGAGGCCTGGGGAGTTTTTAAAGCTGTTAAGTGTATCCTTTTAGGTAGACACTGAGCAAAGGAGTGGAGTGAAGGATTAGTATGAGTGACTCAGATTCCACATAAATCCAGTTTAGGAGCAGTTTGGACAGCATGAGCATTTGCTTATTTCCTCCTTTTTTTCCCTTTTTCTTTCCTTGAGACTCCAGTTGTTGTATAGGATATAGATGAACAAAAATTATTGGTCTCCATACAGACCAAGTGGATGAAAATCAATGGCTTAAGGGAGTTCAAACGTGATAAGCTCACAATGTCTTGTGGATTTAAAAGCCTTCTACCCCTGAGCTCTGTGATTCATTCATCTTCAGGAGCCAAGTAAATTCTCCCAAGTAATTCAGGAGCTGACTGGCTCAGACCCGTGACAGTGCTAGGGTGCCTCAGTTGCTGTTAACATGGAACTACTACGAATATTCACAAGCTCTTCCTGGTTTTGAGATAATGTGACATAAAATAAATCTCCATTGAACAGATTCAAACCCCCTGCCAGACACAGGCTCACAGTGTGCACACAGACAGTTCCTGCAGTACTACTGATGAGTAGTAATTTGTTAAATTGCCATAATTCTGGATGGATTTGGGGCAAAAGTCTCATATATTAGCGCTACAGAAATGAGTCTCATCTTTTTATTTGAAACTCCGTTGCTATTTCAGTAAGGCAAGGTTAGATATGACAGCTACAGCAACACTATCACTACTGCCATTCCGTTCCTTTTACTTTGAAACTATTCTACTTTCACTTTTCCCCTCTTATGAACCAGCAGAAAATCATGCAATGACATCTGAAGAATGTCATTCTTCACAATCAGATGTGGTGGGTGAACGCTGCTGATGTCTTATATTTCTCCCATGTCCACAGTTTCTGTATCCCTTCATTCTTTCATTTTTTTTAAAAAAAATCATCACTCCATGAAATCCTGCACTCGTAATTATAATCACATATCTGTGGTTGATCGCCAAGAATTTTGTACCAGCCTCCTGTACATACAAAAGTTCAATAAGAGTCTTAGGCTTTGCAGTACTATTTCCACGCTTTTCTAACGTCCTTTTAAGAATAGTATAATTAAATATCTTAGCAAAATACATGTTTATCCATGCATTTACCACAAAACTATTTTTTTTAAGAATTATTTTAAGCACACTAGGGAATAGCACTTTCATTGCTGGAAGGCTCCTTGCAAAATATCATTTATTTGGAAATGGCACATATTCAGGTTTTCTCCCATTCAAATGAATGAAAGTTGTGGCACTGACTTCAGTGTTGACAGGATCATATCTAGTTTGCAGATCTCCCTAGTTTGAAAATTATGTTGGATCATCATTCTTCTCTAATCCAGGCTGATTTTTCACAAAGTTTCCTTAGACTATACTTGTGCTTTGATCTTTTATATTTGTTTAATTAAGGAGTCTGAATCATCTTTACCTTGCCAGAATATCTTGTACCCCTGATTCATTTTCCCTTGGCTAGAAGAAAAAAGTTGACTCTTGGCTGCTTTCCATTTTTACCTTTGCATAGATGGTCTAACAAAAGTAGCTAGCATTTTCCTTCTTATTAATGTTTAGTCTTTTGCATTGGTCCTTCTCTACAAAGGCTGTAACTTTTCTGTCCTCCTTGCTTCAATACTTATAACATTACTAATGAAAGACATTTGCTGCCTGCATGCAGGAAATTCTTACTATAACAAACACCTTGGAATTTTTAAAAATTTTATTTTCCCCTGCAGCACAGAGTAGCACCACGCTTGGAAAGGATTTTTTGTAAAGGATACGTTGGGTCTCATTAAATAATTACAATATAAACTAGAAGGAGCTGGTTCCAACAGTTTTTATATAAGAATAGTTTTTAAAATGTGGCCTAATTAAATAATTACACAATAGACCAAAACAATTTTGATGTGTCATGTAGCTAATGTGTAGTTTTCAAAAACTACCTAATTAAAGTAATTAGCCAATAGAGCTGATGGTTCTAAATGAGCCACTTCTTTTCTTTAGGTACTTGGTGCCCAGATTAAAACAACCTAATTGCTTAATGTCTTTAAGGAGGTATTCTGATATATCAGTCAATAACATGGAGGGTCTTCTCACACTTCTGTTACTTTCTGGCTTTTTAAATTGCAACTCCATGGAACACATCACAGACTTCTGTGATCTCTAGGTGTCAAACAAGGGTGTTGTTTCAGGTCCATGTAAAAATCTGGGATTCCTCTTCCGTGACATTGTGACTCTTCTTCTTCTGTTTGTTATACTTTCACTGGGTGAATGTAGACTCTTTGTACAACACCTACTTATTCTACCCTAACAGCAATATACATATTTGAAGTGCAAGTGTGGCATACTGTCATTGGCTGGCCGATTCTAATCATTGATACATTTGAACAGCAAAGCCTTCCTAATATAAATGAGTTTTATACAAATGAAACTGTGCTTTGCCTAGAATCATTTAATTTTACACTACCTCTCTCCTTCCTCCTCCCCCCTCCCCTCTCCTCAGAATAAAAGGAAGCATCAGCAAATGTGTAGCTTTGCCAATATGACTGTGCTTACAGTAGCAATTTCATCAGCACAGTTCTGTCAATCACACACCATACTTTACCACCCTCCTCATCAACATAGCTGTTCCAGCAAAATTTTATATTACAGACCTAACCCGAGTCTCATTAACATGACCAAAGGTCATAGGCTAAAAAGTCACACAGATATGTTTGGAAAACAGCAAGTTCCTAACTTCTATTCAGTTTAATTGGTTTTGAACTTAAATGGAAGTTGATCTTGTTTTCAATTTTTGACCAAAAAAATTCCATGGCTACTTTTGATTTGTTTATTATTTTAGCCACAGAAATCTGCTACCTTTTCAGCTGTGCTTTGAGAACTATTTATTTTCAAATTCCGATCATAGGGCTATGGCAGGAGGGGTTTGAAGTAGCATCCAAAAGAAGAAAGATATCTGAGTAGGATCAAGAAAATAGGACAATTTTTTAAATCAACTGGAAAGAGACCAAAGAGGTGGAGGAAGAAAAAGACCCCGGATACCAAAAGTGCCTTCACTAGACTCAGTCTGAATTTCCAGAACACCTTTGTGACTTGGCGGGAGGCACAGCAGCTTGCCAGCTTTTAAAAAAGTAGTCTTTTATTTAGGAACTCATACAGAGCTTTGATATTTAATTTTAGTCATCCAAGTGTGAATTTATTGTATTTATTTTTAGAAATATATTTTACTTTCTGTGACTCTTTGCATTGGTGGCTGTCATCAAATGGCACTTGTTATCCACTGTTCTATTTCTGATACCGTAATGAAGCGTGTAGCACGTGTCTACCCTTGTGTTAACCTAATTGACTCCAAAACTTCACAGATGCTATGAACTGAGGTCCTCTAGCTATGACAGTGAAATCCCAAGTCTTCACCAGAGTGTGACAGCTTTACTGTTTGTAACAGTGAAAAACAATCTATCTAACGGTAGACAACACACACAACTGTCCAGAGGAGCTTTGATTTGGAACAGAGCAAAGTGTGTGTTGAAAAGCCAGCAGGCAGATGAGAGCCCTGAACTTAAAACTAGGTCTATTAAAACAGTAAGCTTACTTTCAGGATTTTCCCTTGTTTGAGATTACGCAAAGTGACAATATGCCAAAAGAAACAGTTTTGTTTCAGTCTGGAAAAGAACACATTAGTTAATAATGCAAAGCTTATCCTTGTTTTTACAGTAACTGCAACCAAGTAACTGAGATGATAAAATTCCAGCACAGAGATTTAAAAATGTTTGTATTTCATAGACACAAAAAGGATCATATGCATGATTCCCATTTGCCTTAGAAAGAACTTATATTTTGTTTTTGTAAAATCTCTGCAGCAAATATAGCAACAATGCAGATTTTCCACTAAAAAGCACTGAAGATTTTTCAGTCATTCAAAAATTTTCCTAAGGGGGGATCTTTGACATACATGATGAACCTGACTTTGATTCCTGGGAGAACATCTGGTTACATTGTTCTCTGTTCTGTGAACAAAAACCCTACTGCATATTCTTTGTGGGTACAAGGGAGGGGGCTTATTAAATATAGGGTCAGGACATACGTTTGAGGTATGCAAAGAAGTAATAATTTTCTTCAGCTGCTAAAGGGCAAGCAGACTGGCAGAGCCTGTATATCTTCTGTCTGTAAAATTAAGAATGGAATGACCAGTCTCATTCTGCAATTTTCTTGTATCGTAGTTGAAAGCCTGATATTCTAAATTATTCCATCACCGAGATGCATCCTGACGTAATTTCTTTCTTGCCATTCATTGGTGATTAGTGCTGTGGAAAATCAGTGAAGGGGAAAACTGATTAATTTTTTTAAAAATTAAAATACAGTGCTACTTACGAAAATGGGTGACTGAGAATAAAAAACATGTTTACATAAGAAATTTGCAGTTTCTATTGAAAATCTTTTTTGTTTGTTTGCAGAACTACTCAGGGACCAGATACGAGATTCGGTTGTGATTGCCTGATGTGACAGGACAAAGGAACAAGGATATGCATGTTTTTCTTGTATACAAAGCAAAGTACATTTTTTTAAAGACACTTAGGCTGTAGAACCGACTGACACAGAACTCTGGGGATGTCACATGTACAAACAGGCTCAAAGAGAGCTTAGTCAAATGCATAGAAGATGGGCTTATTAATGGTAATTAACCATGGCAGTCCAAACCCAACCTTTGCCTCAGAGGGTCTCTGCATTACTGATTAGCCAAAGATGGGAAGAAATATGCCAGTGAAAGACATACTGTACTTTCTCTTGTTCTTAGATTGCGGTTTCACAACAGTTCAAGATGATATAAGTACTGCACTTCCTCCCACCCCGGGCATGTATTCCAGCCTCATCCCTTTATCCAGCTGGCCCAAGAAACTTATCCAATTGAAAACTAAGTGATGTCAGCCAAGTCAGCTTCCTGATCTCATCATATCAGCACAGTTGCTTAATTTTTTTCTGTAATCTTCTGCTACTGACAGATTGATGGTGGTTTATGAAGCCTTATAAACCTCTGGTCAACCCCAGTATAGCGAGTAATGCTACGTTCCTCTGAGCCATCCCATTCTCACCCATATCCTCCGGTGGTAGGAACGTGGGGAGGCAGTTGTGCTGTCTGGACTCCTAATTTTGTGACAACTACCCAAAGTCAAAAAACTGATCCGTACTTGCACAGGATGAGTTATTTCACTCCTCTCTCAGAGTAGGCAGCTTGAAAAGTGATCTTTTCAAGTGGTCAGTTGCACAAGTGCAACTGAACTGCAGCTGTGCAGTCTGAGCTGGTGATCCCTTCACGACAGTAGCCCTGACACTGGTGTTAGAAATAACCCCATGTATGGGCTCTGTAGACCTTCTGACCTTTTTCAGCATTTGTTTTGTCTTAAACTTCCCTGGAGGAGGCTTTTTTTCTACCGACAACTGTTCTACAATAACATCTAAAATGCTTTTCTTCAAAGCTGCTGTTAAACTAACCCTTAATTTTATAAGCTCATCAGCTCAGTCTCTGGTAAGGTAACAAGAAGATAAGAGCTCTTGACATGTGCATGTGTGCAGCTGTGTAACCTTTCCCACTTTGCAACACTCATCTGACTTCAAGAGGAAGACATCAAAAATACAGCATTGTGAATTATTTTCACAGCACACCAGCCTATCTGTGCTATGTTTTAAAGACCCCTCTGGTTCAAGTGCCATGCATATTTTCTGTTGCATACATTCATTGCTGAACTCCAGTGAGAATGGCAGTAGTGTCCTGAACAAACAAAAGCACTTATTCATGTTACCTTTAAGATTGCCACCATTCCCACTGAAGTCAATAGGGACACAAGGGTTAACTGTTTAAATTTAAACAGATGTCTCAGAGCTTCTTGACTGGACAACAAAAATTGTTCATATTCCTAAATCCCTGGACTGTTAAGTAAAACTGTGTAACTTTGTTTTTGGATTCTCTGAAGAGTGAGAATTCTCAAAGGGGGATGGCTATGGAGCAAAACAAGAATTATCTGAGAAATTACAATAGTACCAACTAGTTATTACAGTCAAGGGAAGGAGGAAAGAAAAGAAAAAAAACCACACTAAACCACACACACAATATTTCATATTCAAGATTTTCAAATATTTGAATTTATCTTGAAATGCTGAAATGCTATTTTGTGTTATTATTTTTATCATAATCATGAGAAACCTTTTTTCTTATTAAACCCTAACAACATTTTTAAAAAAAAAGAAATACAAAGAGAAAATAATTCAGATAAAATTAGGTAACACATAATTGAAAACCATACTTCATTGTGGAATTTAAAATGTTTCCATTTGATCTGAAAGTTAATATTAAATTTGCATCTTGTGTTACAGAGTTCAGTTTCAGAGTCCTGCCATCTTGACCTATTAGAAGCAGTGGCAGTCGTAGTAGTGCCTTTGTGGAGTATTTCTTTTTCAATTTATGATCCATTTACTGAACTAAAAACGCAGTATTCTTCCAGATCCTTTGCTGAGTGATGGAGAGGAGGAGGAGAGAGAGGGAAAGCAGCTTTTGGTGGATGAGGTTGTACCTTGTGAGTTTTGTTTTTTTTTTTACTTCAGTAAGCATTAAGGAGCTTACATTATGACTTCTAGCCCCTTCAGCTCTTTTTTTGGGTGCCAATTGTTTTCTCTACTTGGAGATATACTCTACATCAGAGGAACAGATAAAAAATGCCAGTGATTGCCTGACTTTGTTCGTTTGTCATCTTTGTTGATGTTATCTTGGTTTATGTGGGTCAGAAGGCAATCACCCTTGGCTCTCTCCCTGCCGCTGCCACTTACAGCTCTGCAAAGTGGATCCACCGTGTTACCAAGTTAGAACAATAGCCCTTTACACCCATTTATCACACAGACAGCTGAATATACACAGTTCAAAACATAGACAATCAACCTCCAGATACTTCTGTTTAATGGTATTCTACCTTCAATTGTTCTCTAGACAAAGAAGTGCCATAATGCACCTGAGAGACACATATCATTTTAGAGCATAACATATCACAGAGAGCATTTGTGAAAGACATGGTTCATGGCAGAGGGGTTGGACTAGATAACCTTTAAAGGTCCTTTCCAACCCAAAACATTCTATGAGAACATAATTCTTACAACTGTGATCATGGGAGATTTTTGTTTGTTTTTACAGTGAAGTGAGATTATTTAGGAATAGCAAACAAAAAAAAATCAGCTGGGTCAGAATCACACAGACCAGATTTTCTGTCATGGGGGGCTGAGGCTTCAAGGTTGCTGCTAAGATTGTGGAAAGCTCGTATAAAGGCTGTGGCAATGAATGGTCTCACTAGGACAGGGAAACAGTACAAGTTAGTAAGAAAGTGATGAGACTGTGAAGAGGCTTTTGATTTTCCCTTATGAAAAATTTCTCCCTCTCTGCCTTAGCTGAGTGCAGTCAATACTATCAAGAATTTAAAATCCTGGACACACTGAATTTAACAGCAGAACTACCTTCTGCAGGCCATGATTTCACACGGAAGCAGCAGTATGAAGTCCAATTTAGAACTATTTCAAAGAACCTGAATCTCCTTTTAGAGATTGTCTCTGCTTTTACATTGAGTAATCAAAATCGGAAGTTTTAGAGCTGTTCAGTATAATCGTAAATGCCCATCATCATAAATATCCACATAGTAAATCAATGTAAAAAAACACATACTAAATAATAGTACCCTCCTTGTTCAGTATTAACCCACAGTCATCCTGGCTTTATATTCAAGTGAAATAATTACAATATTGAACTCCGTTGAAAGAGTTTTATTTTTGGTGTTTCTAGTCAAATGATAGATTACTCTGGATATCACACATGCTGTAGCCACTTTTATCCCAAGGGGAAAAAAAAGACAAAAAAAAAAGTCTTTTATTTACTTAACTTTGTAGCTGCCTGTGATCATTCATAGGAAATTTGGTAGCGGGTTAGTGAAGCACATAATCAAATGTGATTTTAAATTATTATTCTATGGAATGTAGTCAAATATGATTTTGAATGATTATTCTATAGAAGCTGAAGAATGACTAGTCTCTCAAAGACTTAGAATATGATGGATTAATAGTTCAGTACCTGGTATGTGCTGGCTATTTCAAGTTCTTCAACTTTTTTTTACCTCTCTGATTGAAAAGTTTGGTTTGAATTCATGGATGTAATTTATATAAAGTAATATATACTCAAACTTTAGGTTGGGTTTTGGTTTTAGGAGGTTTTTTTTTTGGGGGGTGGGTAGGGCAAGATGGGGAGCAGGGAGTGATTCTTTGTTCAGAGAGTTCTAGAGTGAAAAAATAATGCATACCTGAAGTTATAAACCTGTATGGTTTTATCTTTGATAAAAGAAATTATTGTGGAGTAGGTATCTTTCCAGTGAGACCCTGCAGGTATTACAGAATCACAGCCTTGTAATAGCTGATATTTTACAGTGTACCTTGAAGAAAACATTGTCATCTAGATGTCACCCAAACTGGACATATTTCAACATTCTGGGATTCAGTGCAGCCAACTGTGTGCCTCTAAAAACAATGAGTGCAGGCTATACTTGCCAAATGGAAGGCTATATCCACCTTCACTTGTTTTTTACTTACTTTGTGGGGAGGCAGATATGTTGAGTTACTGTTTCCTGGGATAGTTATCTGAACTGAGATTCTAGTCTGACATGGTGTCTAAGATGGATAGTGAACCAAAAGCAGGTCAATTCAGAGCAGAGGTAAGACTTAAATTCCTCTTTATTTTGCAACAAAAGCACAATTGCTGTAGCAAGTCCCAAGTATATTTAAAGATATTTATCCAAAATGCTCCGTTTTCAGAGCTGCAGCTCCAAGAAGAACAACTAATGATACTTTTCAGAGTTAAAAGTTGTCTGGATGTTTAACTATTCCACCAGGATACAGATCAGGGATATTTATGAAGTTTATATGATGAATACTTGGTTAATTATGCAAAGCAGGAAATCTCCAACATGAAAGACACAGCCGGCAAATCTATGGTGACTTCAAGTCATTATTTGGGATTCCCAGTAGGAGACAAAGTTTTGTTCTGAGGCAGAACCTCAGCCTGAGGTGTTCTTCCCATTTTACACTGAACAACCTAACCACGAGGCTGCTTGGGTATGGGTGAGTCTTTTTTTCTGATTTCTTCTTCACTATCCCTTCCCAGGCTCTTCGTTTCTTCAAAGCTGTTGCATTACTATGGGAAGTTCCGATTTCAACAAAATGGAATTTCCCAAGGAGGGAAACTATCATCAGAAAATTCCCAATTACTTCTGCTATTATTCCCCAAGAAATTAGCTCCTTAAGTACCACTGGGTGAGGCTTGCAAGTTCTCTATATTAATGAAAAACAGCTATATCTTATGGGAAGTTTAAATGGCATTTCTCAGAGGAGAAAGGAGATGCTGCAGCTGTTAATTGTAGTTCTGGGACTGGTGATAGCATTCATACAAATATATGTTTTAAAGAAGTTTTCAGATAGACATTTCTTTCTTCCTAAGAATGGTACTTAAGTCATCCAATCAGGAAAACGAAACAACAGTGCATTACTTAGGTCACTATTAGATCATGCTGTGAGCATTTCACTCAGAATACATTAATGTAATAAGTGCTTACTGAGCGTTTCTGAATAACAAATCCATAAAAATCTGAAATTTAAATGGATTTTTAGGTATTCTGCAAGCAGAAAAACGTATTAAATAAATCAGATACATTATTCAGCACAAAGTACTCTCCCAAGTCCTTTTTTCCCCTTTTCTCTTTATCTAGCAAACTACAGAACCAGCCATTGCTTTCTGGGGATTTCATTAGTATGTGGAAGACATATTGTAAAAAATCTTGTCCACTAGGGAAGCATTATCTTTTACTGGCAATCTGTGAATGCTACTGAAAAATGACCTTTTACTATCAAAATATTAATGTCTTCATCTCAAGAAAGAATTTTAAATCTAAACTGCACATGAAAATTAGATATCATTTTTCTTTACACTCTGTGGATATGGATGCTTCATAATGTCTGTATAATTCTCTGCTTTACATGCACCTTGTGCCATATTATACGATAACTGGAAGTTATTATATTTCATAAGGCTATTGTAGTATCTCTGTCATGTGGAATGAAAACTGTAGATGGCATATAATTTACATTATGTATGTGAAATCTTTCTTTTACAGACAGACATGGATAGTAGGCAACAAGAATTAATATCTACAGCAGAAATTGGAATATGCGTTGTAGCTCTACTCACCCAACAGACTAAAATATAACACTCTCAAAAAGTTCTTCATTCCCACAGTTTATGAAAACTTCTCTTCAGCCTGCAAGAGTGTCTGAACCTGAATCACTCATCTTAGAGGTTTAGATATATTACTGTCATTGTCCCAGTTCTCAAAGAAAACCAGAGTGAGCAATAATGTCCTCTTTGTGCTATTCATGTCATCACAGTGCTTACATCACTCCACTGATAACTTCACAGTGATTTATGCACAAAAAACATTTACCCTCTGCAGAAGGTACTACATTGGCAAGTTTGTATGCCTCTGAGTCCTAGAGCATCATTCCACCCAGGTAGTGATTAGTAATGAGGAAAGAAAGAAAGAGAAAGGCAGTCCCAAAGCACAGGTCCAAATTCAAAGCCCAAATACTTAAACTAGTTCTTGAATCATAGGTTTAAACTTGGTCTCAATTTTTTTAATACCGACCATAAAAGGGAAAAAAAAAAAAGAAATATATAAAAGAAATGGTTAGATTATAGAAAATTAAAAGGTAGTTACATTACATGTATGTGAGAAGTAATACACAATCTTTTTATACAGGTAAGAACTGAATTGTTTGGTCTATTTGGAATAAATTGTTTCTTGCAAAAGTTCATAGAATCTACACTTCAAACAATAAAGTGTGATTGTGTTCCTTCCTCCCTGTAGACATGCTTGTTCAATGTTATGGAGTAGTCAGGAAAGGATAAATTCTTCTAAAAAAAATTAAATTGATTACTATGGATATCAATAAGCATTTAAAAATTATCAAGTTGAATTATTTTAACTAGGACTCAATAGTTATGCCTTAGCCCAGGAGCCAAGGACAAGCTCTGAAACTCTTATGTAATGAAGATAATGGAATGGCTTGGCGATAACAGAAGAGACAGTCCCAGTCCTTTCCCCTTACCACCACCTCAAACTGACGATGCTGCCTTTCATTCAAATCTAGTACTCAGTGAGCTCATTTAGCTCACCAAACAAGCAGAAAAATTAATCCAAAAAGCTGTTGGTGATGTTATTTTGATTTGGCTTAGTCACATTCTGTAAGAAAAACATATGCTTGTTAGAATTTAAACTTGCTATTCAGTTCTACTGACATCCACAGGAATTCAAGAGCATGCATAAAATTCAGCAAAAGCTTTGTTTCATTAAACCAAAAGTTCTTCATAAGGAATGAATGGAATTCAGAAATCAGAACCTCTTCTCAGATATACTGAGAACAGAGGGCTTAAAATGGATGTACATTTCTTTCACTCCTTCTCTCTGAAGATACCAGTTCACTTCTACTGGGGAGAGATTCTTTTTAAAGATTTAAAAATTTACATCTGGGCCCATAAAACACTACACAGACCAAAATGAAATCTGAGGTAAAAGCATGTAATGCTGCATGGTTTAAGTTACATTATAAAGTGACTACTGTGACCTAAGAATTCAGAAGTTAAAGGAAAGCATAATGTTTTTAAGAATTTGCAATTAGCACTATTGCCTAAACCCATCAGGGTGGGAGTTAAAAAAACAGTATTAATATTAACACTCCTACAGTAACACACTGCAGTATGGAGATTTTATGTCAGCTTCATTTTAGGATAAATAATGAATTGAAGTGCCAAATCATTTTGTGGAAACATACTGCAATGCAAATGTCTCTTAAAGGAAAAAAAAATCATGCTTAAAAATAACACAGAAAAATCTTTCTCCGGTGAGTTCTCAGGAACTACATCACAATTTATAATAGATTCCTTCCCACATCTACTTCCATGAACACTTGTGCTTTTTCTAGGCTTCAATGCAACTTCCACTACGGGCTCTGATTTAACTGTGGCAGTAAAGGTACTAATGTCCATATTGTATGGCCAAGCTTTTTTGCCAAAGGTAGTAAAAAGGATTTTGCCATACTTCAGTCACCAAAATTCACAGTCAAGGACTGTAGTATAAAATTCAGTGTTGAGGTGTGAACTGAAGAGATGAGGTGCCAATAGATGTATTACTTGGCTGTCCTATTTCTAGCAAAGAACAGGGAAGATCACTGAGGGCATTAAAATCTTAAATTGACAGAATTAAAAATGTCAGTACTTTGATACCAGAGCTCCAAGTTATTTCTCTCCCCAGATACTAAACTCCTCTGTTAGGATTCACTGGGACTATTCAGAGAGTCAGATATAAGTGCACACAGGTATTTGTTGTTTCAGGCCTTAGTCTGACTAATGAATGAAATAGCATTATTTTTAATAGGTATTTTCAAGTTACATTTAAGGTGGGGTTTATGTTCTATTTAACTTTTTTCTGACTTCAGTACTGTGAACTTTCAGTATCTACAACTGTCTTTTATACATGATGTCAGGAGATCAAAATGAGCTAAAATAATTGACCATTAGCATCTCTTTGTCTCTTTTTCACAGATTGCAGGAACAAACAGTTCATGTTTCAATGACATTAAGCATTTCCTGTCATCTTCTTCTTTCCAGAGTGTTAGACACAACAAAACAGCAATCATAATGGAGAGAAATTTGGACAAGCCACAAATGTAAATCACTGGTTAATTGCAAAATACAAATTCATACGGATAAAAGCCTCTACAAAAGTGGAGGTGGAGGTGTTAAAATGTATGTATTTTTGAAAACTTTTTACAAAAGGTTGGAGTTTTGGTTTGGTTTGATTTTTCACAAAAGGTCTCTTCTGGGTGCTAGAAACAGAACTTCTAGCTTTTCCACCGTTCGCTGAAAGCATTTTAGTTAAAGACGAAGAGGGGTCAAATTTAATATCCCTTCAACTGTTGTAGATCATGAATAATGCTACTGAAATCAATGCATTTCCTCTACTTTCAGATACTAGATAACAATCTAGGTCAACATCCTACACAAAATTCACTAAGGGGTGCAAAAATTCTCTCCATAAATTGTATCATTCTCTACTAAATTATAAGATGAAAGTATCTACAGAACTCTGTGATTTTATTGATCTATGTGCTGTGGTCAACTAGGCCCATACATCTCCAAGGATAAGAATTTACACAATTGCTGATTTACACATTCCATGAGTCTGGAAGAAGTCTTATTTTGGAGTGTCTAGGGAATGTATTTATCCTTAACAAGTCATTACACATTTAGAAAGACATATTCCACTGTAGGAAGACTGAACAATTTCATTAGGTTAACTAGGTAACGTAAAAGGAAAAATAATTTTCAGTAGCCATTCACTATCCAGTAAAACTGAATAAAACATGGAAAAGTGTTTGTGTACTAATCGAGCCATGACAGTAAGTCCTTTCATCTACATCAAAAGACATTTGTTTACATAAAAGAAACAGGTAGAGAAGAAATTGCTAAACTCTCCGATGTTATATGTGATTGAGAATTCTCACTAGAGTGATAACATTACTTGTTAGTTTAGAAAACATTTGGTAAAGTTTGAGCACCTTATAATCATGATGTTCTCCAATAGCAGACAAAAATATTATGTATCTAGAATTTGATGGCTTCTTGAAAGATATACATTATTTTTTAAAAAATCATGTCCAATTACTATATGTATCAGTTATGCATTTCAGTGCCTTGCCTTGAACTAATAGGAGTTCAGATACTTTTGATGGAAATTGTAGCCCCTTTTAGCACTTTGATCAAAACTAATTCTTGATTTAATTTACTAGAGATTTTTGAGGGATGCAAAGTCACTGAAATTCCACTGACTCAGAAAAATGACTAGGAGATTAATTGCATTCAGTCATAAGAACACAAATGACCTGATTTCATGCTTGCACAAGTAGGGTCATGGGTCTTATATGATTCAATAGAATACAAGTAGTATCAGCTGGTGTGCAGAAGCTAGGTTATTCACATGTGATTATAATTAAGAGCAATGACTGCAGTAAATTCACAGTTTCAGAAAATGCAGAATAAGATCATAACTTTGATTAATTATCTGGGTTAAGCTGTCATTTACTGCATGGTTCCATTTCTTGGTCTCCAAAGACTATTTTATAATTGAGAGAGAGTCATCTGACAGCTACAATCTGTATCACAATGTTGTTTTCACACATGAGACAACACTGATTACTAGAATACATCCAACACAAGAACGAACACAGTATAGCTCCAGAAATTCAACCCCTTTATACCACACTCATGCTCTTGCCTTTACCTCATAAACAAACGTGCTTTGTCCATTCAAATCCTAATCTCTTCCAACACCTGTAAACACTATTTTTATTTGAAGTTGCATCTTCAACAATATGTAAGCATATTATATTAATGTGAGTGTTTGATACTCACCAGAATAAAAATCAGGAGCTTTTAAATCAATGTTAGGCAGCTGACATGAGATAGACCCAGAGGCTGATTTCTCACTTTATATAGCTGATTGAGTAGTTCAAATTGTTCACACATTTAGACAGCAAGCTTCTTCCACTGATTTACCAAACCAGCACAGAATTGTAACAAACACACACATTATTTTGCAAATTGTACTGACTGAACTAAGCTACAGTTAGGTGGGCTTAGGGATGCTCAATCAGAAACACAAGTCTTTTTTAAAAAGCATTAGAAACAGGCTTCAACCCAGCAAGTGAAGGCTGTAAAAAGATGAAATAAGAGCCCCTAATAATGCTTGGCCTTGAGAGGTTTTACCAGAGCAGTTGATATATATCAGTATGTAGCTAGAAGCAAGAAGCCATTCTCTGGAGTTACAGCAAAGGCCCTAAGTGAACTATGCTGAAAACAGATGCTTGATCAGAAAGGAAACAGATGCAGCACTCTCTTTTTTGCTGAAATGGGGATACAACCTCAAATGCAAGCACTGCAGCTTCAAAGAAGCTATACGTCACTAATACTGGGAAACATAATGAACTTACTTCTGCAAGGGAGTGAACATAGTAGATAAACATTTAAGTAAGTAATTGAAGTTATGTAAACAAATAGATTCATTGAGTTTAGTAAGCCTTTTTCATACAGGTAGCCAAAGTCAAGTATAGGCAAAAAGGTTCTGACTGATGGAGTCCAATGTATTCACCACTCTGAAAGCCCAGTCCCCAAACGTCTAAGTCTGCAGCTGTAGGAAGTATTCCAGCTTTCAGGTACACCAAACAATGAAGGACCAATTCTCAAAGTTTGTGGTTTAGGAAACTTGTCTTCTACCACAGCATCAAACTCACAGCTTTTATTGGTAAAATACAGTAGCTAGTTAATAAGTTACAATTTATTGTAGTTATAATTATGATTTGTATCATTAATTCAAAGCCAGATAATTCAAACGTTGAATCCCACTAGTGGGTAATGGTAGGAACCGTGAGGTGAAATCTCTTGTCTCTATGTTGTGCAGAAAGTTTAAAGAAAGGAGAGTAACAGTCCTTTTTTCCAAAACTACAGAGAACTGTAATATTCCTGTTTATCAGCAAATACTGACAAACATTTCTTTTGGTCATGCTATCAGGATACAAAAAAAAGCACCCTGTGACATCAGGGGAGTACTAGGGCTATAAAACTTTGTTCATATTTTCTAGTAGCTCTTGCTCACTCTGCTTGGAACAGGTCCCGAGTATGTGGTCAGAATTATCAAACCCCCTTGATCACATTGAGACATAGTTTCCATCTTAGCGCATCATATGCTTACCCACATGTTGTCATTGTACACTGAGTGACACAGGAACACAGCACACAAAAATGATTACTCAGCTGCTGTGTTCGCTGTCATAGCTCCCTAACATTGAAAGCAAGCACATCAGACAGTCTTTTAAGTAAATTTATAACACTCAATTTTAGGATAAATTTTGTTTTAGCCTCCTCTACTCCTTTAGAAAGGCCATTCTAAGACCTATCATCTTCTCTTATATTTGAAGTAAACTGTGAGTTTGGGAGATCACTCATGGTATTGGGGCAAGTCAGAACATGAAATTTGTGTCCAGCAGGAGACTGACACAATAAGCCAAAATATCACAGATATTAAACGAGGAAAAGAGGTTTCAGAAGTCTGTTTTGGAAATGTCAAAACAAAAAAAAAAAGGTTCTTGTTTATCAAAATGGAAGATTGGAAAGTTCTATACAGCAAGACTGGAGCAACCAGCTAAAAAGGGGACACTTAAAGCTCAAACGTGGCAAGAGAACAGGAGAATAGCTTTAAAGTCAATAATTCCCTATGGTAAATATCAGCATAAACAAAAATCTAGTTAAGATTTTATTTGCTAAAGACTAAAAGACATCAATAAGATTGCTAACCATTCTCATTAAGGTAGAGATACATACAAGAATATCTATTCAATAAGGGCAGGACTCATTTAAGATGATAACTGCATTGGAGATGCCTAGGAAGACCTCAGATTCCTGCTTTGTTATGGCAGTATATTCACTAAAAGCCTTCCAAACAAACCAGATGAATTGTGCCCTTCCAAGAGCTATTTCTCTCCAGTAACCGTAAAGCAAGCTGAGCGACTAGCCGAGCTGTAGACTTCTATACTTAAATAAAATGAACCCCATACTGATATCTCAATGGTGCAATTATTAAATGTTGTGAGTGCACACACATAAATGCTTCGCGTTGTTGCAATATTTAAATGATGATTTAAATATTTAAATGGCAATATCATTACTATGTTCACAGTATGATGTTTTGGCTTTGACTGTTATTGTAGTTTGGTTGTTTCATATGTCGTTAAAGGATCCTTACAACAGAGATGATTGACTGCTGGAATTTAACCCCCAAATAGTGAGATCTTCTGGCAGTATATGCATAATTTCATTGTATCATGTTGCCAACATGATTATGTAGTGCATGTGGAAACACACACATGTGCTTATATGTATAAACTTGATTAACCCCAGTTAATTTCTCACTTGTAGAGAACTTGGAACACGTCAGGATTTGTGAGATCAGGGACCACGACTTTGACAGCTGAGCACTGAAGTATCTTACTGCACTGGTTTATTGTTCCCAGGCCCAGCTGCATTCACTGTCTTTTTGTTGGCTCACCATCCCCATTGGAGACTTGGGGAAACTGTGCCCGTATCTCAGCTGTTTTGGGGAAAAGTATGGTTGTTAAGTTAACGGCCACCCGAAGACTGAGCTGAAATGCTGAACTTTGCTGTGAAGTGGCTGAAATAGAGGATTGCAGCATGTAGTGGGGTCAAGCAGAAACACAGAAGACGACCTGTGGATAAATAACATTTTAAACTTATGCAGCTAAGTAAACTAAAATCAATGCCTTAGCTGTTAGAGAATTTTTATTTGGTAGCATGACTGTGATGCTTTGCATTTATACAAGGAGTACTGTACTAGTGACTCTGTACATTATTAGAAATTATATGATTTTTAATATGTAAGTGTGGGAAATAAAGAAAAAGCAAAAATAACAGCAAAACAAAAACATTTTATGCTGCAATGGTTAAAAATATGCTGAGAATGTACCCAAAAAACATCTCTGTACCCTGATGGCTCTGCAAAGGTAAACAAGACATTAAAAATGCAAATGAAGAAACAAGATGTTATTTATCCAGGTAAAACTTGTCTTTGAGGAGAAAAAGAGACAAGAGTGAAGGGACCAGGTTATAATCATACCTTTCAAACATCTGATCTTTTCATACGGATGTGCTATTTCACTGTTTCATGGGAAACTGCACCTCGGCTGTATGTGTATTCAGATGAAAGAAGAAAATGTTATTGAAAAAGGCTAAGGAATTCCCTTTTTGGTGAGCTTCCCTACTGAACACAGCCGCTGCCTTCAGACATCTGTGCCTCCGAGCCCGTGCTTACTTACAAAACTTGGTGTAAACTGAGAGGAAGAAGACACCACCCCCTCAAAGCAAACAAACGAAAAAAATAAAACCTCCTTGAAAGTCTTGTGCTTGACTGAAACCAGAAGAGTTATTTGATGCTGTATTACCACAATGATTAGTTTTATTCTGAGACTTATAAAAGGACTAATTGCTCTAATAAAAATTAAGAGGCCTTTGCCTACTAAAAAGATCATCTCACAAGCTGATATTTAGTGTTTTCAAATGACTAATTTCATGGCAATAACCTTAAAAGGGCCTGAATTGTGAAGCTATCTCTTCACTTCTGCAGCCTAGGCTAGAGCTGCCCCGATGCTTCTTCCTGTGAAACCAAAAGATCCTGTCTGCCAAATTCAAGAGGGACAGCTCATTTGAAAACTATGTCTAGCAGTTACAGCGTCAGTTTGAATGAACAGATCCTCTTTCCTCAAGCTGTGTTACTGCTGTTCTTCCAATGTTTGTTTTGCATTGCCATTCACACTGCTGTATAATTACTTAAAGTACAGGTGACCTCAATTAATACTGATTTTTTATTTATTCTCTCGCTTGCCGTCTGACCCAGTCCCCCGCTGAAGCCAGAACTCCATTGTGTTTCAGCTGCAGGAGCTGGATGTCAGTCCACACACTGCAATACAAATGATGACTAAGCCCAAGCGCACATAAACAGCTGTACACTAATTCTTTCCAGCCTTTTCTTCCTCTGAAGACAAGGGGGTTTCTTGTGCTAAAGAGCAGCCCAAACTGAAAAATGAATTCCCACCTCAGAGGTCTTCATGAGAAAAGAACCCTGCATGGTTTTCTCCCTTGTATATATATTCAAAAAAAAACAGAAACAAAACCAAAAAACTAGAAACCACTACTTAAACTTTTCTCAGTTAGTTTTTCTCTGGAGAGGGGCAGTCTCTCATAGAAGGTGTTTAGCTTTAGTGGCTTAGAAGTTTGTGACTCATGCAAGAAACATCCAGGATCCTTGAATGAAGGAACCTTGATCCCCCTACGCAGATCAGTACAATTAGGTCCTGACAGGGGCAATTCACATGTTTTCAGCAGCAGAGGAAAACAAGCATATTCAGTCAGATGACGGGATTGCATCAGATTTCATCTGCTGTGCAAAGGTGTTTTATCCAAATAAGTAGAAGATTCTGAGATACAGAATACACTGAAGCCTGGCAGTCCAGAGTTGTATTCTTTTCTCTTTGAAATGCCTTATGGCTAGTATTATCTTTTATTTAACATTACCGCCTCTTCAATTTTTCATTTCAGTCTCAGAACTAATGTCTTGACTGAGGTTCCTCTTACTGGCTAACATACAACAGTAAAATCCATCCTGGGGGCAACTGACACTGCTTTGGGGATTGCACACGACAGTAAAATCGTGTCAGTGCCTGTCCTAAAAAGTTCCTAGTCTGAATCTATAACTTCAGTCCCTGTTTATTCTAGCTGGCAAACGTGCTAATCGAGCTGCGGCTGAGATCCTAGTGCCCCTAAAGGCAGACCTCTCCAGCGTCTCCCTTCCCAGTGCCTGAGACAGCCTGCATGGGGCCACACGAAGCTGGCCTGAACCAGCCTGTGCTGCGCCACGGTGGGAGAGGGTTGGTCATGCTAGGCTGCAGCTTGGCGATGCACAGGTAATGCCCCTGTGAGCCTGGGACTCAGCTGGCTGGAAGTGCCAGGTAGAAGTCCCACGTCTGCTTTGAAGTCCCCTTTTTACGTGTCAGATGCAGGCCAGGTGGCAGAAAGGGACAATTCAGTGTTTCACCGCAGTTTTGAATGATGAGGGCCGGGCTGAGGGGGAGAAGGGAAGGGGTGAGTGAGGAGGTATCCAAATGTACGAGTGGGGTGTGCAACGTTTTATGAGTGAGATGTAACAGGGATATTAAGGGTTAACTATATGCTGTTTTCCAGCTTCGTTCTGCAGCTGGCAGAAGAGAGGGCTGAGACCTGCCTCCCCTTTCAGCCGTCTGTTACTGTGGCACTGTCTTCTTGGAGCTGATCTCGTCACAGGGGGCTGCTTTTCACGGGTTTTCAATACAAGGCATATCATGGTGTTAGCAAGCCCTGATATGAGTTACACATTTAGCTAGAGCATTTTCAGAGCTTTTAGGGAAAAAACAAACTTTTGTTTTCTTTGTACTTTCTTCTGCTAGCCTTTAAATACAGATACATATATCTTTCATTCTTTCCCTGACTGTTGTGATTAGGAAAGTCCATTTTCAGCATTTCTATTGTTTACCAGGCATTCTTATGAAATGCAATAAAGAAAAGAGACCTGAATGTTGCTTTACCAGCCAGCAAAGCACTGCCAGTTCTGACCACTCAGTAATCAGGTCAGCCAAGAATCCCCACACTTACTCATGAGATTTAAAGTATACTTTGAGGCCTTTTGGGATTTCTTTCTGCTTTCTCAGCACTTGAGCTTCACGGCACTCACTAGCCTGAAATTTCCAGGCACAAAAGCTAGATAAATTTTACTATTTATTATTTACCAAAGCTTAGGTGAATGTAAGCCATTGCATATAGGTGATTTTAAATCAGCCATCAGCTGTTGTGATACAACAGCTTTGGGAAACGTGGCTCAGCTGAAACAAAGGAGGTTCGATACGTCGTAGCAGTGCAGGAATTGAAAGTGGAACGTGGATTAAATCAAACTACAGTCCTTTCCTCTCTTCTTCTTTCTTACAGTGCACAAAAAAAAAGGAGGAGTAAAGCAGGCAGCTAGCCACTACAGATGTTAAGACTTCTAGGGCACCTGCATGGACGCACCAGAGTAGGTTATAGTCACTTCAGGCTTGCTGTAATTGCTAAGCAGGCTGTAGTAGCTATCCAGATGTCTTTCTCCAGGCAAGTGCAGTGCAATCTGTACCACACCGGTCTACTCCAATACTTTGAGTCTCTTCATCTCCATAGATACCACACCAACTCAGAAAAAACTTAGAGTTACTAACTTGCGACAGCTAGAGCGGTGACTCTGCTCTTGCGTGTTTTTCACCTCTGTATCCACCTCCAATCTGTGTAAGTGACATTTCTTGGATTGCTGACTTGGGTCCCAGCTGTATCATGCAGAGGCATGTGTCAGCATATTGCACGTGAGAACACAACCTCTAGAAAATGGGGTGAAAATGCAGTGTCCTCGAATGAACTGTAAGCATGTATTTCTATAGCATTCCTCTTTTTGTAGAGGGGGGAAGATAAAAAGTGAGTGAGAATTTCTGTTCCTAGAAGCAGAAAATCCTTAAGCCTTCTCTCACTTTAGCAGTTTAACAGAGGTGAACGGTAATTGCTGTATCTCCACGGAGTAACTGCAAGAGGAGGCAGATCCCTGTTCTTTTGGAAAGAGATACCACACTTTGGAGAACTGCAGTGCCTTGGGCAGTGCTCGCTAGAAGAACCTTTGGAGGATTGCTTGGGAAACAGCTTGTGGCTAATGTCCTCTCCCAGCAACAGATGTAGGCTGCGCAGTATCTCCATCATATTTTGGTAAACAGGGAGAAATTAAGTTTTTGAGCCTGCTTTCCCTCAGCCCTCAAGCAGAGATAATAAAAGGTCCTTGGCCTTTTGCCCATGGAAACAGAAAGAATCATTTGACGCTATATTACTAAACTCATACCGGACCATTCATATAAAAGAAGTTGAATGAAAAAAACCATCACTATCTCAATACCCAAGGCTGACTAACATATGTAAATTTTACACATCCCCTGGAAGGCCTGAACATCCTTGCTCAGCAGTTCCTGTCTGATTTGAATGGAGGCAGCTGCTGAGGAGAGTGGTTTTGCTTCTGGGTGATAGGGGATTTCCGGTGCTCCCAGCATCAAACTTCCAAGCTGACATGAGTTCTTCACACAGCGAATGGTCTGATGATGGCTTCATGGATGTTTAGTGGAGCCTTATTCTAAAATCACTTACATTTTCTTGATTTACCCAGGTGGGTTTGACTCTACATGCTTTTACTAGCACTGAAAGACTGAATACTTTTGCGATTCTACTTCTCTTTCCAATCTATTGCACTCTCTAAATATAACTTCCCTCATATTACCCGTGTGTGTAACATTCATGCAGCCTCAACGAACCATGTGTGTTGACACCTTATTTTTCACAATGCTTTGTCAAGCCAAACACAGAAAATAAACCTGTCCTGCTAAGCCTGTATGCACATATAGAATTGGACACTGATGCTTGGATCATCTTAAAAACAGGTTCTTCTAATTTGAGATCCAAATATATGAACAATTTTAAACGTCATTAACTGGACTGTGGTGGAAATCTGGTCTGGTTTGTGGGTTATGTAACTGAGATTTAAAAAAAAAAAGGTTGTTTGCTATAATACCAATATTCTAAGCATTTAAAATTACATTCTTTAAACAATTTAAAATCTTGAGACTGATATTTTATGGCTATCAGAAGCTCATGGTCATATGCAATTTACACGTTTAAGCCAGGTGCAGTTTCATGTAAGACTGCTATCATTTCAGTGAACAGGTCTGTTGTAACAAAGAATATGTTCTGGATTCCTTTTTTGTCATTCAAATAAATAGATTGAATAATAATAATAATAACTTTAGTAATAATAACAGCAATTACTTTAAATAATTATTTGAAACATAACTATTTCATCTGACTTCTAAAAGCAACTAAATATCATTATCCTTTTTTCATACAGGTGAAAGCTGAGGTCCAGAAGTGAAGCTACATCATCAGGGCAAAAGAGGAGTCAGAACTGGAATCTTGAGCTTCTTAAACTCTTATCTCATACATTTGTAAATGCTTGATGAATTTGCGTTGCTGGATTTTCATTAAAACGTTCATTTAAAAAACAGCTCGAATATGCCACAAAAAATGTTAAATGTTGTTCACATCCTCTTTCAATCAATATTTATATTTTTCTTACAGTAGCATAGAGTAATGACATTCAAATTGAGTTATCACTATGTAGTTTGTTTGTTTATGGCACACCACGTGTTACCATGGAAACAACCAAACTCCGTATCTATGGTAACAGCCACAGTGGTGTAAATTGTGATACCAAAAGGAGGAAGTTAGTAAGCTGAAGTTACTAATTCTAAGAAAAACTTGTCAAAATTAAGTATTTCCTGTAACGAAAATCTGTTTTATGTCCCGGGGCAGTTTTCATAAATCCTTGTTTCAGTCTCAGATCTGCTGGAGGATCTGAGATACTCATACATGGAGTTTTGCTGATGTCAAGAACATGGTCTGCTTGGGGTGAGCATCTTCTTTTACCTTATACACTGCGTTTGGTTCAAGTCACTGACCACAGTTTGTGCACATCAGCCCACAAAAAAAATCCAGCTATGGCAAGAGATTGTATTTTCCCAAGTTATACCAAAAATATACAAAATTGGGGGGGGGGGGGGG
>VZSC01019993.1:767705-837781 GCA_013398225.1 Steatornis caripensis | reverse complement strand
GGGGGGGGGGGGGGGTGGTGTCTGTATTCTACTCACCCACTAGAATTCTTTATGCCATTTAAAAAAAAAAGCCAAATAAACAAACAAAAGTTTGCCACAATAGAAGATATCCATATAATCCTACATTAAATATCCTCCAAAGATGTTCAGACTCACCGTCTGGAGGTATTGATCTCTCTCCATTAACAACAGGGAGGACATAAGTTTGTAGGCTTTGGTAAACTGAATTTTGTGGTAGATAAATGCTTAAAATAGTCTTTATAAATACCATCCTCCAACCATTCAAAACAAGTACACCACCTGAACACAAATGATATATGCATTTCTTTAGGAATTAAAACCCAGAACATTCCCTCATAAAAACTACTTCAGGAATTGTTGGAGTTCAAGAATTCAAGGCCTTTTTTTTCTTCAAATTTTGCTATAGGTGCATCCTGATTAAAAACTCTCACTGGAATACTGATCACAGAAGGAAGTTATACAGATCAACACTTTACGTATCTGTATGTGTAAATAAATATACATACATACTTTTATAAATATTGGAAATATATTTGGCCACAACTGACAAAAACAAAATTATTAGAAGAAATCATGCATTTTGTGTTCGCCACTCTGTGAGAGATCCGTATGAGTTCTGGGGCCAAATTACTCAAAATGTATCATTTCCTGTAGCACTGGCGCTTGTCCAAGAGGAAAAAATGGCCTACATGAACTTTGGCCTTCAAGGATATGATCCTGTGTTTTCAGACTTCCTGCCTAAATCCTTTTTCTTTAACAAGCATTCAGTTTCCCAGGCTTAATCGTAGCAGTTGTGAATCTGGAGACAATTTAGAGGACAAAAGATAGTAGGTGCAAAAACACTGGCTCGGAATTTAGCTCTGCTAAATGCAAAATTTCTCCAATGGAGCAGAAGGTTTTTAACAGGAAAATTCCAAGGAGCTGCTTGTACATAATTATGCAGCCCCATAAACTTTACAGACTCTTGCCGGTTCATAACAAATGAGATGATAGATTGTGTCTCAGTGCACATTCAACCCATCTACTGCTGGTGTGAGAATAAACTCAGATTTTAACTGTGTGGAGCACACGTGGCTTTCCATAAAGCAATTGCTCAGTCTTACGCAGCAGTTGCTTAATTCTTTTTCTATGTCATAAACTAGGTGACGTGCAAGAGAAAGCAAAATTTTGCTTAACTAACTTAAACATTGTGGGCAAAAGGAAGTAGATTATAACACAATTTTCTGTTCCACTGTGCTATTATACCACTGTAAATTTATTGAGTTCAGAATCACCGAGCCAGCAGAAACCCAGGGAAACAAAGTAAACAGTCATGTCCAGATGTTAATATTTCTGTTAATTATTTTGCAAAATGTACTGCAAAATCTGAAATCCCAAGAAAGATCATCTTTTTTTCCATCTAAGCTAAGATTCCCAAAAAACCCAGTGGCAAAATGTTTGAATCAAAATAGTTTAGGTTTCAAAAAAGAAGGTATTGTCTTCCAATCTCACACTGAAAAGTTGAGCTTTTCAAAGAAGTATAAAATTTCCTTTTATTGTTTTTAATTTTTTTTTTTACTGAAAATATGGTACCAGTGCTAGTCTCCGAACAGTTCAGATTAGCTCTTAACTTAGCACTACAATGTATGTTTACAGCATTGAAGCACTGCTATCAGAATAATATAAACTACCGCAATCTGTGGGAAGCTTCCTACTAACACATCGGAGCTGTGTATTACATTCCGTTTTTCACAGTGTTTTCATTGATGATCTGAAAGAACACATCAGTTAAGGTTGAAGGTGATATTATATTTAGACATATTTCCAAAACTCCAGAAGGAGGAAAAAAAATTCCAAAGCACTTTTTCAAATAAGAGGCATATACCCAGAGGAGAACAAGGCCAGAATAGCTTGGGATTGGTAACGGAAAAATAAATCACAAAAGTCTTTGCAATTTAAGGTGCCAGTTGTAAAATCTCACTGGTTTGGACTGCATTATGAGAGACTGTCCTCTTCTACATAAATTTGAGTCCGTGAATGCTGGATTATTTCATCCTATGCGTATTTGGGTTGACTGCTACATCAGTGGTTGAAAGGCCCCAGAGAAAGCACATCTTGCCTTCATTTCTGGTTATCACACTAAATCTGGCTCACCATCCGTATCACAGCTCCTTGACTCATAGCGAGTGTCACATCTGATCAAATTGTTCATGAAGCAATGCTTCTTTCTTACTCTATAAATGTTTGGTGAATAGTTTGGACAAGTGATAGTCAGCTGATGATTTGTTTGCAAACTAATCATTCCAGCTATTCATCACTTGGTTGTTGTTATTCACAGTTGGTCACACAGTATTAAAGACATCTGAAAAATTGTGATAATTGTTTTTGGAGGAAGAGGACAGTTTTGATCTTTTTTTTTTATTATTACCTGCTTCATGAGATGATCAGAACAACAAAATTTTTTTCTGAAAAAAAAAGTGTTTAATCTCTATACTTTTCTGGCTTTTGACTAGATAAACAACATTTTTAAGAGCAAAATGATGAGTGGAATATGACAGACATTCTGTTCATTCAAATGTCATCGGAGCAAAATCTACTAATAGATCTTGAGGGAGAAGATTTTTGTACTGCTGTAGAAATCATTAGTATTGTGTTTTTGATCATATTACAGGAAAACCAAAACTGCACTGCTAAATAGAAAAAAAAAAAACAACCAACTGATGAAGCAGCCAAGGCATTTTAATGAACAACCACTTCTTTGTATGCAAGCTTGTGGATAAAAAAAGAGGGAGAGGGAATATTTCTGATAATTTCTAATACTAAATACCAGAATACCCAATTTTATAGTACATAGCCAGATCTGTGATTTTACAGATAACTCAGTTTTCATTGGACTATGCCTGCTTTCATCTATGCATTCATATTGTAAGTGATCAAATGACTGCAGCTTAACGAGTTACCATTCATTAGCTGAGCCCAGTTAAGTAAGCGTGTATATGTCTGCTGTCCCACTACAACTCCCAAGTGAAATATGTTAACTTGAAGCACTATTTTAGTCAATGATTGCAAATGGTTTGGAGCACTTTACACAACCAGCTGACATGCTTTAGCTTCTAAATAGTAACTCTTTGAACCACCATAGCATTGATCACTAACAACTATTATAATCATGCATAGAGAAGGTAGAAGAAAATTATTCTTGCCTGCATTTATTTGTCCTTAACAGTTAAACAGGGCCACACTAGAGGACTAGTTTTCCAAGGTATATCTAAACAATCAGTACAGGAGACAATAAATTTAAAAATTAGTATTTCTTATACTCCTCAAGTCCTAACAACAGTAAAAATGATTGCTATTTTTCTATGCAAAAATACCTGTCTCAGTTTATTCTGAAATAGATGTTTTAAAAAATACTCTTTCACTTCCTGTTTGGCGTCACGGACTCCTTGCTGTGGTCTGCATTGTCTATATCAGCCCTGAAAATTCTTGTTTCCTGCCTTTTGAATGAAAATATGGTAAATTGAGAAATCACAATAGAATTATCAAGAAGGCAATACAGTAGTTGAACCTATAGGATGTTTTTGAATAATAAACCTACTAGAGATGTTCCCCAGGGGGACAATAGGCATGACGGGAGGGAGGACAAAGATCTAGCAGGTCTGTGTATACAGCAGAGTTACAGATAAACAAATAGATATCATAGATCGGTGTATGTAATATTTGTAGTAAGTCTCTTCGAGAAAGTGATTGTGAGATTTGATTCTTTACTAGTTTTTTTCCTTCTGCTGTCATTTATTTCCATAAAAGAGAAAGAAAAGATTACACTCCAGGTGAGGAAGCTGAAAATCCTTGTTTTACTTTGTTGTGAAGAAGTGCAAATTCATCTGGACAAAGGAAAAAGCCAAGAGGAGTGGAGAGCCAAAGTTACAGCTATATCAAATGTTGTGCTATCAAACAGTAAGTTCATGCAGATTTATGTTTCTATTGAGTTCTGCTGTGAGCCTGAGTAACTAAAGATAGCAGTTATCTCCTGAATTTAGTCAAAGATGACATTAACCTTAAAGGCCTTTAATAATTCTGCATAACAACATAGCCCAAAAAACTACAACTCTATCTGCTTTTAACATGTGGTTACACAAATCACCCCATTCTTCTGTGTTTGCAGGTTAGAGAAAGAGATTTAAAATAGAAAATTGAGGCAATCATGTTAAAAGTTCCTAGAGATCAAGGATTCTCTGGAATTTTCCATTTACTGAATTAAAAAAAAAAATCAGAACTACCTCATCCTTTTTAGAAAGTCAAATGTAAGAATCCCAAGCAGTCTTACCACTGTAATATAGATAGAAACGTATATTGTCAGGATAAGTAGTAATACAAAATGAAGAGAGGTGACAGCTACCACACAGAAGCAAATGACCAGGAAATAACATAGCCTGGAAATTAAAAGTTTCAAACTGTCACCTAATCCGAGCTCAGGAACAACCTTCCATTAGGAGAAGTATGCAGGGGAAAGAAAAAAATCAGTTACAGGGAAATCTGACAGATTTACAGAAGTGATTTAGTGATGTGAGAGTATGGCAAAGGGGAATGGACTTGGTGAACAGGAAGATCATTCTATAGCAAGTATTTTAAGTCTCCTTAGGGGAGATACGGAGACAAAGTGAGGGAAATAATAATTAATGAACGTAAAAAGTTAAGCCATCAATATCAAGCCCAATTTCTTGTAAAGAAAATGAAAGACATTTATTCCAAAGCCTTTGGTTTTATCTAAACCAGGAAGAGTTTGCTAGAACATGCACTATCCTATTTATCCCAGAAAACCATTCAGATGAAAGTCAGTCTAAAACAACGACAGCTAATTTGCTCATATAGCTAATATGAGTTGGTACAATGGCAAAAGACTCCATTATTTAGGTGAATTTACTCTTTGGCTTTTGCAGGTCTTGTAAACTCCTCATTACAAGCCTAGGGACAAATTTACAGCTGGTGTAAACACTGTTTTACATAGTACCTCTGAGCAAATATGAGGTTGTTTTAGCCATTACCATTTTTTTTTTATGCAAAATATAGGTTCTGATGATTTTCATGGTCCTGGAAAGCTTGAGTATGTCATTTCTCATCTTATGTTGCAATTTGACACCAGACACGTAACTTTGATTTTTTTTTTGTTTGGGGTTTTGTTTTTTAATTACAAAAAACAAGAATCACATGTGTTCAAAGGTTTAGAGCTCAAAGCAAATACTTAATATTGCAAGATTTGAAGTAAAATTATTAAAGTTGCTGACATTGAAATTTACTTCAGTTTACAACCTGTACTGATTTTTTTTCCCTAGAAAAATAATGAGATTTCAAAATACAAGATGAACATCTACAGTCCTTTCTGTTCCTTTATTTTTTGTTTGCTCTCTGATTCCTTCCCAGTATTCTTTTGTGAGAAATCTTTTGCAAGACTTTAGAAAGAATCATAGGAAACAAGCAACCATGTTGTTAGCTTTGAAAAACACAAGGCACATGTGGAAAGAACTCTTTGTAGGATGTGTACAGGAAACAATGCACTATTGTCTTTGATGTAAATTGCTACATAAGAGGATAATTATACAGAAAATACCATCAACACTTGTGAAGTGTTGCTGTGTTCATTAAGATAGAATTAAGGTGTATATCCATTGTGTAGAATAGCTGGTTTATGGGAAGGTGGAGTTTTCTGCATCATTAGAATCAGCCTCGTATTATCTCTAGTTTCCCACCTAGACGATGAGAATATTAGCTCTTACTTCCTGTAAAAAATAAAAAAATCCCCAAATTAGAAACTATGATACTGATTTTAGTTTAGAAATTTTTAAAGCTTTAAACAGAAATCCCCAGAGGTGTGGACTCTCTACATCGAAGGCTTTTAAGAACAGATTAGAATAACATCTGTGAGGAATGACTTCACATAGCTTATCCAGTCTACAAGGAGAACACTGAACTCAATAATTTCCTGAGGTCTTTTCTAGTCCCGCGATTTTAGGAGTCTGTTGGTGGGTGAGAGCCTTTCTTCAGGCTGCGGTCTAGCTTCCAATCACCGCTTTAATACCTTGGTAGGAATTTTAGGAAGAAAGTGAGAAACACCACTGTCATTTCTTCCCCAGTGCCCAGTGGTCATGACACCAACACAAGACATAGCTCAGGTTCCCACAGAGAACCAGAAGGAACTTTAATTCATGCCTCAGTACTAGCACATAACAAGACATTGCTCATCCTTCCACTCTCACTTTGATCAAAATTTCATCAAGGGTATGAGAAAGGCAATAAAATGTAAAAAAAGAAAAAATTCTATCAAAAGTAGCCCATTCCTACAAGTTGCTCTTGTTTCAAGTCAACGTTTTCCAACCAAAGAAAAACAAGCCCTTAACCAAATAATGTCAACGAACTGGAGAGGCCGTGGAAATATTAGTCTAGCAGCACATCTATTTGTGATAGTCTGGATACATGCTTATTTATTCAGATATCTTGGAGTGAAATAAAAAGACAGATGTGCTCATTTGTTTTTCACCCAGAACTTGGGACTCTTACAGTCAGGACTGCTGTCACTGTTTGGGGAATAAACAAACAAAAGTGAGAGTGGTATACATGGTTTGTGGATACACAATAGCCTTTGTCACTATATTTTACCATTGTTGTGTTTATTAGGCAACAACAACAACAAAAAAATAACAGCAAAAAAGAAATTGTAAGAAAAATAACACAAAGCCTGGAAACTACTCTGGCTCCCTTAGAGCTGAGGACAAGTAATAACTATGGCAGCTTTGACATTTCAGAAAAATTTCCATTGTGGTTTTACACTAGAAACAGATCTAATTAGTTACTGATGATCTTATTCTCTTTTTAGAAGGAAATAAAACCTGATGTACATTTTAAGGAACTTACTAAATATTCAGAAAATAAGAAGGGAAAATTGTGGATTATTTCATAATTTGGTAAAAATGAGAGCAACACATGACACCCAGGCTGGCCTTTGCAATGTTAACAGTTTGAGCAGGATAAGCCGTACCCTCCTCTTCCACACAGCAAAAAAAAAACCAAACCAAACAAAAAACAAAATAGTACAGGGGACATAGTATGGGACACGTAAAGCATCAGATTCCACCAGCTGCTGAGTTAACTAATGGCACCTCCAGAATCTGATACAGGTAACCTGAAGTCTTCTTTCCACTGACTCTTGATGGGGATTGCAAAACTGTCTTCCTAATGGGAGCATTTCACCTCTGTAGGACAAATCTCAGTTGGGAGATCTGGAAAAGCTCATACGAATGAGGCCTGTACCCCAATAGCTGCTGTCAGAAATATTTTAATATCCAAATTTTCAAATTTATTTATGATTTAGTAACACAGACTTTCCCTATTTAGTCCAGGATTTCCCACAGTTCCTTGAAGAATAGTTACAAAGATGAGAGGGCCAAACTCTTCTCAGTTGTAGCAGACAAGATAGCAAGTGGCAACAGCCACAAACTGCAACTTGGAAGGTTTCAGTTAGTAAAATAGACAAATTTTTTTCACTGAAAGGATGAAGAAATGCTAGAAAAGGCAGTGCAGAGAGGCTGTGGAATCTCCATCCCAGCAGATTTTAAAGATTTAAGGTAGACAAAGCCATAGTTGGCTTGATCTAGTGCTGGTGGCAGGCCTGCATCAAGCAGGAGACTGGAGTGAATGTCCTCCAGAGATCCTCTCCCACTCACATTTCTGTTCTGTGATTTCTGTAGTTCTGTGGGGGTTTCTTCCTCCAGTATCACAGCAGATGCTAAGCAAATCAACATGTAAATTGGGTCATCACATTCAGAAAAATGCAAGAAATATTCCAGCTATTAGTGAAATGCTTCAACAGATGTGTGTTTTGCGTTGTTGTATAAATGCATAAATAGATCTCCATCAAGAACAAATTTTGTTGGTGTGACAGTATAGCTTCTCCTCCTTTGGCCACTGATTCAGCATGATGGCTACAGCAGCACTGCTGTGCCCGGGTGCCTAGTGGCACGAAGGCAATTTGCAGCCAAGAGGACAAAGTAATAGATCAGCCAGCATTTACGATCTGCATACACCTTACATTTCAGTTTGCAGTGAAGATCTAATATGTACTCCCGCAACTAGTTAGATGTAAATGGTCCCTGTGACACATCTAAATCAATGTTGCATTGTTTTGACCTTTTGTTCGAGTGTTTTACATCATTGAAAAAAACAGACTTCTTTGAACTGTAAGAATGTCAGTCCAGTATGAAATCAGTTAACCGAATTAAATGAGTAAATCTTACCTGGTGAAAGCTCCACTTTTCATATGTGGAGTCACCAAATGTGAATCATATATGCTACCTGAGCAAAGTATAAAACCAGAGGTTATTTTATAGCAGGGGCTAAAAGCAGAAATAAAACAGGAGGAAGGGATACTTTTCTTCCCAGCAATGCATTTTACTGTCGGTTCTACTATAGAACATCAGTTCCTGGTATCCAGGAAAAAAAACCTCACTGAATTAAGCTTGTTTCAGTAAATTAAAAATCTGCTGCAAGTCAGTGGTTTGACGAGCTGGTAGGAGTCACTACTTGACTTCCAAAGAAAGAGCAGCATTTGTAGGGGTGAAAAGTCATTCCCTCTGGGCTCTGACTTACTGACAGAAAGGTTATTCCATAACAACCTGTCAACCTTCAGCCAAAACCACCACTGGCACTTTTCCCTCCCGGCTGTCTTTACAAGATCCCTTCTTCTAGGACTTAGAGAGGACTTCTAAGACCTCTCACAGGTCCTGCCCTGAGGCATGACTGTTCCACATCCCGCTAGCTCTCACTTCTCGTAGTTTGGGTGCAGCAAATAAGGCAAGGATTTTGTGAAACTTGACTTGAAAGCCCCAGCAGAATTCCAACCTCTGTTTCTGTAACCTGCACGAGAAGCCTTCCCAGGGTTCATCCTTATCCAAAACCAAAATGTCTGAAAGATGTCTCTGGACTCTGTTTCAGAGTGCACCTTCATAGTCATTCTGCTCTCGTAATTTCACATGAAGTACCACTGTAGTATTTGAGTGACAAACAAATCACTTTTCCAAAGAAAATGGAAAGTTTTTTCTGTTGAAGGCAATTTTTGATCAAAGACTGATTTTTTACAAGACAAAACAATTAATTTGATTAATAGTCACCTTTCCCTTTAAATAGTCACCTTTTCCTTTTTCTTTTTTTTTTTAAACTCAGTGTCTAAACATCACCCCAGGCTTTTACCATGCATGGCTGTGAAGTGCAGTTCAAAGACTTCACATACTGCAGCCTTCCTGACGTGGTTGGAGGGGAGTAGCTGCTTTCTAACATGAGCAACAGATTCACAATCTATTCGTTTGGACCGAGGTGTCTAATTTTAGGCAGCCAAGCTTCTTGTCTCCAGTTCTTTGTGCCTCAGATTATCTACCTCTAAAATGGATATAATCTTCTTTGTTGATCTCCGAGGGCTGACAAGAGGCTTACTTAATTTACATCTGCAAAGTACTTTACAACCCAAGTAAAACCTCTCCATTTAAATGCAATGCTTTATTACAACACAGGAATAAATGCTACTGTCATTTATCCCAGTGTCAAATGGGACTAACCCCATCGCAATGGAAGGAATTGCATGTGGGAAAAGGCAGTGCAAGAATCAAACATGCAGTCCTCCTGGGCACCGGAGTGAAGCTCAGCAGAAAGCAAACATTTTCAGCGCAGTTTCGCTCCGTGACTTTCCATTCCTCTTCTGAGTAAAGCCACAAGAGGTTGCAACTCGCAGCTCCGGGGCCATGCTGGCTGGGAGCACGCGTTGCTGGCTGGGAGCGGGCACCCAGGGGCCCAGAACACATTTGGGGGGACTGCCTGTGTCCAGCAACTAGTCAGTGAGGGAGGAGAGGGAGCGAGAATAAAGCACATGCATGCAACCAGCAGCAATGGGAGGGGTGCAGAAGTAACCGAGCCCAGAGCAGCCGCTGACATGCAGGGGTGCACAGGCTGCTGGAGATTTTCACTGCCAGGGATCTGGCAGTGATTACACCGAATGTGTGAGCTGTTGACAGTTAAAGATGAGCAGCTTAGGCAGAAGGAGAAATCCTCTGGACTTACAGTAAGTCCTGTGACACTGTATCATTTGACTCAATTAGCTCAAATGGCTGGGATATAATTGAACGAACTATAACGTGAGCTGTGACTCATGCTGTGCCTCAAACTGCCCATGTCAGCATGGTAAATTAATTCATAGTCTGTTAAGTGAAAGTTAATAGCCAACGGCAATGCTTGGCATATCAGAAGGAAATTTCATACAAAGGCAAAGTTAGAGAAGGAAGGGTTTTATGAAACTCTTGATCTGTCCACTGATTTCAAAACCAAAAGTGAATGAGGGTTAGAAACAAGAGACCAAAGTGAAGAAATATGGTAGTCCACAAAAATAAGAGACAGAAGTTATTTCTGGCATCATATCTGGTAACTGTGTTTGAACATTGATGATTAACGTATTAGTTATGTCTGTGTGTGATGCAAGAGGTGCGGTAAGTGGTTTGCTTGCACATTCAGCTCTCCAGCCTGTTCACTTTGTCCAGACAAAATCCCTGACATAAAAGGCTTATCTCGCAAATTAGCCAGCACAGTCATCCCAGGATTTTATTTATTTTAAGCTGTGGGCCCCAGCGTGACAGACACACCCATTTAAAAAAAGCTACTGCCCTTCGCAACAGGGTTTTCTATCTTTCTTTTTCCCCCTTAACTTTTTTTTTTTCCAAAAGCAGAAAAAACAATTGCTGGATTCAATATACTGGCAAGACCAACCATAAGAGAAACCCAAACCTGTCGCTGTTGGATATTGGTTAATGCTGTAGTAGGATCCAGGTCTGCCATTTAGGTGCACACTGGTTGTGGTGTAGGGGGAAGCATGAAATGAAAGAAGTGTTGGCGAGAAGCTAGAGAAAAGAGAGCTAGGAACGCTCTTGAAATAGTATCAGGGAAATGAAAACATGAAGTGGTAAGTAGTAGCAAAAAAACTGGAAGGTGAAAGGGAAAAATAGAAAACTAAAGGAAGAAAAAACAAGAACATTTTTGAAGGATGAATGGGTCAAAAAAGGTTGTTGCAGGATATAGCTCTGGACCTAACCCTACTAAAATGCTTGTCTGGATTCACAGGGGGGAGGGTGGCAGGGATGAGATACCTGACATGTTTGTAAAACAGTTGAGGCCCTGCAGGATGTGCTGATTTTTTAAGAGCTTTGCCTTTCTCAGAACTGCCTAATAACTGTAATTTTAAGTAGTCCAGAACACATGATAGCGTGAATCATGGTTCCTGTGGCAAACCTGTGGTAAGAAGTTGTGCCAGCAGTAGTCTAACAGCTTATTAAGAGGTGAACATAAGCTTTTCAACCAAACATGGATATAGCAAAGGCATTTTGAAGACTGAAAGTCTGTTAATCAAAAGAATATGTTTCTGTTTGAAAAATAAAAACTCTTTCACATACCCAAAACACAAATTAGTCCACCTACTGCTTTTGGTCATTCCCATTAAACCAAGATTTTGCTTCTACAGGGAGACAGAACTAGCAGTACTTAACTGTACACCACCCCAAAAATATGTTACCTCTTTAATTGCACAAATATTCCACTAAGTTAAAGAAGGTGGCCTGAAGCACTGCAATCTGCCATTCAACAGCTCATCAAAGGCTTTGAAACACTTCATAAAGAAGCATAATTTCTGACTGAAGGTTTCTGCAGATAGATGTAGAGGGTCACATTCTTAGCTGGTATAAAACCGAGGTAAATCCAATTAGATTATTCTAATTTATGATCTTGAGACATTTTTGAGATAGTATCCTAATTGAAGCTTGAGATAGATACTTTTCCATTAAAGGCTTCCCCCCCACAAGACTTACAAAGTAATACACACTTATTTTTTTACATTTTATTTTTTACTTCAAAAGTAAAAGTACTATATTCTTAATAGGAGAATTGAAAGTGGTATTTTTCACTGAAGAGAATTTTCCAACCTTAACTCAGCCTTCCTTTTATTTCTCCACAAAAGGGTGATCGTGGGCAGCCCCTTGGCCCTGGTTCAGCTTGCGTGGCTGGTGTAATCTCTGCCAGCCACCATCAAGCAATCTTCAAATCAGCAATGCCAGGCGGAAGGGTGGTGAGGCACGTGATGATGAGTGCTCTGTTGGGACAGCGGTAGACCCTGAGCAGAGGGGAAGTTACTAAACAGGTCAAGGGCAAAAAGCTATTATGTTCCTAGTTTTTACTGCCTCCACTTGTAAGCGTGATATTAGTGGCTTCCCGGAGTCCTGACTGAAGTGGTTTACTCAATGCCAGTTAATAATTCTGTTGCACAGATTGATCTCCTGGGTAAGAACCCACCTCCTTAATCAAGAAACAATCGCTGTTCTTTCCCTCACCAATACTCCCTTTCTTAGACTCTTCACAGAAATGCCATCATACTCAACAGTGTGCTTGGCAAATTCGCTTTGCCTTTTACACCACTTGCTAGTGGTGGGTGCACGTGTACACACAGGCCTGGGTAGAAGAGCCAAGTACCAGGTCTTTCAAGATAGTCTCCTAATTGAAACTCGATATACTTTTCCCTTAAAAGCTTTCAAGGTGTTTTGGAGAAATAGTATTCTTACGGATATAAACACTTATTTTTCCTATCTGAAAAACTGCATTGTCTGCTTTGTCAGAAATGTTTTTGTGGCAATTCCTGGACTGCATTTCCTGATGATATAGAAAAAAAATTGCAAATTTCTGTTTTAAATTGCAATTTATCTCTCACTTTAAGGAGTCAAAAATGTATTCTCTGCCCTACATAGGTCTACAGCAAAGTCTGAATGTGAACCACAGCCCAGTTTTCAGCCATATGAGCTAAGGTGTAGACAAGGATTTAAACCTGACTTCTGCATGAGGAAAGTGATTCCATCATTCAATGAATAGCAATAGGCAAACTGGTGGACTACCTCCAGTTCAATTTATGAATTTTAGGCCCAATCCCTGCTCCAAGACCTCAGGTTNGCAAGGGGGCAGAGAGGGAGCTGGGGTACACGGCAATGCACTAATGGGTGCACGTCTCAGCTTTGAACAGTTAGTCACAGATTTCTCAAAGACGGAAGGCTACAATCTAAGCGAGGATCCAACTCTTTTGAAAACCTGTGACCTAACTGTTAATTCTTAACTATAATCACCAGTATCATGCCTCTGAAAAGCTGTTTCTCTCATCCCTTACACGGGGTGGGGTTGTTGAAAATGCAGGTTTTGCATTGCTACTTTGTGAACAGTGGGGCATTTACTTGTCCATCATCATGTAAAGCTGGCATTTAATGGCTCTTCAAACAGAAGTCTAAATGGCTGAAATCTCCAAGTCCTTGAATTGTCGCTATATGAGTCAATGTTACACTAGTGCATTATGCCATGAGTGATACCAGTCAAATCACAGTGTTATCTAAAATCTCCATTTTCCAACTGTAGTATAAAGCAAGCAGAATCCACAGCATGGTTTTGGGTAAGGAACTCTTGCTGAAAAGGTTGTCTTAATATTTTTTTAGCCATAACTGAAGCATTTAACCTCTGAAAAGGAAGTAATAGCCTTGTTACTGAGATGCTATGAGGAGTGTTTTTGCTATTATTCCTGTTTCATGGGGTTCTCATGCAGTGCTTTTTGTCCCAGAGGATTTTGGTTTCATGCCATTCTGTGTCTCTCCCCAAAAGGTCTGAGCATCCTCCAGTAATGAATCAGGCAACACGATCCATGCATTTTCTGCCTGCCAGAATAGCAGTGGTACCAATCCACGGTCCATATAGTCTATCCAGGGAAACAGAAGCAGCAACTAGATAGGTCAAAACACATACGGTTTTACCAAAATCACACAATTTACATCGACTGAAGGCCTGACCTGCCATCAACAGCACAGTGCAGCTTATACTGCTTCGGGAGGGAAGGGAAACAGCAACAACAGTTTAAAAATCCTTGTTCCCCTGTGGTCAGAAATGGTATGCTGGAATCATACTAGTACGCAACCACATTTAAACATAGCTGTGGCTGGCATGGCTTGAATTCTAATGTGGACAGTACCTAATTTAGGAAAGACGCGGGAGAAGCTGAATGTAAATGCGCACAGGGGAATAGAAATGACTGGCACCAGTGTCACTTTCACTTTGTTATTAAAAGCAGTCTCGGTGCTTTGGAAGCAAACAGGCATCAGAGAAGTGGAACTGGCTGCTGCTTTTAGCACAAGGACAGAGATCCTCTGATTTTAACTCTTCCTGAATGTAGCATTTGAGCAAGATACACTGATGGAAGCAGGGAAGCAATCTCTGCATCCTCTGAACACAGGCAGCTCCAGCTGACATGGTATCATGTTCTGGTTTGGAGGCAGTCACTTAGATTTTACACCACACCAGTTCCTAGACAAAAGCCAATTTCTTCCTTATGAGAATTGGTTTTTTCCACTGGGACCAAAGTTATTAAATGACTGCAGAGCACATTGTAGGTGAGGGTCGCTTCTCAGCTGTAAGTTAAAGAACATTGTCATCTACTAGAGGGCAGGGGACTTCAGCACTGTGCGTTTCCACCATCATAGAATCTCACACTGAAATGTTTTCTCTCCCATGCCAAGTCGCCTGAACTGTCTGGTCAGCTGCAGCCTCCATAGCTCACTGCCTAAACAAAGGACAGTGAACCAAGCTACCGTGGCTCCATGGAATGGAGGCAAAGGTCCGTCCTGTGCCCTAAACACCCTCCTGCCACAGTGGAGGACAAGCTCAAGGCAGGGGAACACACTGCTGAGCTTTCACGTTCACTGCAGAGAGGCTGATCCAGCTGGAACTGACGGACCAACATCAAGCTCAGGTGATTAAAAAGGCAGGGGTTATATCACTGTATCTCCTTCACTTGTTGTGGATGTTTTTCTGGTTTATAAACACCCTATCGCATTCACTTACACACAAAATAATATCATTTGCTTTTTAAATGAGGACTACATTCCTCTTAGCAAAACGTACTGCTATATGCCTATGTAATTTTTAGCAGGGTGTTAGTAAGTGCGCAGGTTGGCCTTGTCACTGCCTCTGAAATAAACTAAGGTTTCTTTTGTCAAAGCTTTTAATAGATTTGGATTGGAAAAGTGCCGAGATGGTCACAGGATCGCATGACTCAGAGGGCTACTGAGATTTAAAAGTGTTTTAAAAGTTTAAAACAATAAAAATAGCTCTAGTGTGTCATTTTTAATAGATATAAATGTGTGTTACACAATTCAGACCAGAAACTCCTTTCAGTAATGAACAAAGATCATCATCATAGCTGACATTTCTGAAATGTTTGAGAAGCAAGTTCAAGGTCGTGTTTGAATGCAAACATGTTACACATAGTAATTATCATGAGTTTGTTATATTTACTGGTACAAAGTATTCAGAGAGTCATGCATCAAGTAAACTAATGGTCTATTACTGAGCAAAGTTTAACATCAAGCAATGTGCTATGAATTTTAAAACTTTTTTTCTAATGTCAGACACAGCAGCTGTAATGAGAAAAGTATCTTGATTATGAAAGATTTACGAAAGGGGAGAAGAGGGGAGAGGGGAAGGAGAGTAGAGGGAAAGGTTTTAAAAAAACACCAACGAAACAACCTTTTCCAAAAGCATAGTATTTATATCCTGTTGTGCAGCTAAGAGGATGGGAACTATAGAAGTGATTCAAATCGTGTTATGCATATTAATATCTTAAACTTCCCAAGGCAGGTGAAACTCTCTTCTGTTCATCTCCAAACTTGTACGTTTTGACCCATGGTCAGACTGAAACTGCATGGCTGAAAGCGCTCTTGGCCTCTCCAGGAGACCTCTGTGAGTAATGCACAGGTCTCATCTCCTGACACAGGATCTCTTTGCTGGAGGCAGTTTCAGTACTAATCAGTCTGTCGTCACTATGGGCTACAATCTGCTAACAAAACCCTTGGACTTCTCACTGGTTCTTTGTAGTTGGTGCTCTTCTTTAACAGGGTTTTAATTTAAGCAACGTAATTGCCTCCAAGATTTTTTTTAAGCAAAAGGTCTTTGGCCAAAGATATTTATTGATCCCATGGTCTTTTCCTACTACTTGTTTCATATTTGCACTGTGCTAAAATTTTGGCTTGGCTTTCTTTTAAAATCCCTGGCAAAACATTACTGATTTCACAGTGGGGACAAATCCTGGAGAATTGTCCAGGAAGGCACATTAATATCTGTGCTGGGGACAGCAGCCAGACCTGCAGACAATGTGAACGGGAGTTGAGTTCAGGGCCACATTTGTTCAAGACATCTATAGAAGCAATGCAGCCACATGGACTTTATCACTCTTTTGTGGTGTGGCCCTACCACACAAAGCTGCCAGGGGTGAATTTAACTCAAAAAGAGGAAACCAAGTTAAATGCTTAAAAAAATGATATTGCTGTGCTTGTTAGAGATAAGGGAAAGGGGTAAGATTCAGACCTGAAGGCCTAGACCACAGCAGAAGAATTAAGGATATGATTCAGCTGACTGTACAAATAGAGCTCAGCAGGGAAGTACAAATACAGTAGTGGGATCCAGTATCTCCATGAAGGTATAGACAAAATGTTAATTCCCAGCAAATAATCTTGAAAAGTGTGATTCTGCAAAGCATTTCACCACTATTTAGCTATTTTGTTTGGGCAGGCACAGACTGCTAAGAGGGATCCTCTAGAAATCACAGACAAAGAAGCTAACCTCCAAATAAAGGGAGAAATAGATTTGCTACCCAATAGATGCAACTGATATTTGATGAAACTGGTATTTTTGCACCCAATGAGTGCCCATGTAGTGAAAGAATTTATTTCTGGGTCGGTACCATCTTCATTATTTCCAAAGCCCTGGGAATGACCATTACAGTCATTGTAACAGTCCCAGCCTTCTTCCTGAAACAGTTTTCATTGGCAGATTACAACATGTTTTACAAAAGAAGTCAAAACCATTAACCCCGTCTTACAAACCGGATAAATAAGGCACAAGGGGGAGGGAGGGGGCAAGATGTCTCCTGAGGTCAGACAAGGACTCAGATGCAAGCATGCACAGTCCCAGACCAGTGATCAGTTGTGCAGGTTCCTAAGCTAGCCCTTCTGCTCATCTGCTTTGGGCCCCTGGGTTTTTTTAAAAAGGTCTGTACACACAAATGTGGGACTGATAGTGAACTGGTCATCAGCTGGTGGAGTCCAGGATGGATCATCTACATTGTTTCGCTGTTGTCATGTGCAACTGTTTTTTAACTCCCCAGTCAAAATTACTTAGGAGACAAATAATTTTTAATAACACTAGAAGCACCTGTATCCACTTAAAAGCATTTCCTTTACTGGAAGGGAAAGCCACTCCCAAGCATAGCAACATATAATATATTTTTAAAACAGAGCATCGAAGTCAGTGGTTGTGACCAGAATTTACCTCTGAAGACATTGCAGTACTTGTAGGTATTGAGGAAAGCCTTTTTAAAGTTGTCGTTCCTGGAGCCATGGGAAAAGAACAGGATCTCCATTTCATCTTATTAAAAAGAATATTATGGCTCAGTTTATGAAATAAAACTGGAAAATGTGAACTTGGGAGCTCTGAAAATTGGAATGAATTAAAAGACATGCACTTTTTCTTATTTACTTCCTTTTTTTATAAGACTTCCTGTTTTCAGGAAACATTGCTCATCATTTTTGATGACTCAGGACTAGTGACTGTACAGATCCAGGGACGAGTTTTTTGCTCTGGCTTTCATATTTCTTACGGGAGATTCATGGCAGAGCATGGCTCTGGTAGATAAAAACATGCTGGGAACAGATTTCCTGGGGAAAACATGTTTATGGTGACCGAAAGCGGTTTGGGTTTGAAAGGCACAGGCCTTTCATTAGCTTAAATCCAGATTTCTTCGCCTAACTGGTAAGAAACCTACCAAACAGCTGTGAGAGATAAAGCAAGGGGGCAGAGAGGGAGCTGGGGTACACGGCAATGCACTAATGGGTGCACGTCTCAGCTTTGAACAGTTAGTCACAGATTTCTCAAAGACGGAAGGCTACAATCTAAGCGAGGATCCAACTCTTTTGAAAACCTGTGACCTAACTGTTAATTCTTAACTATAATCACCAGTATCATGCCTCTGAAAAGCTGTTTCTCTCATCCCTTACACATAGCAAGGAGAATATCAATACGCTCTTCAGAGAAGATGGATGGATAGCTTAATTCACTTTGCAAATCTATGGAAGCAACACTTTAGCACTTCGGCACAAACTGTCTCTGACATTGAAAATTAGTAAAGAAAAGAAATAGCGAAAATGTCAGGAGCAGGAGGACTTAATTTTTCTCTTGTTTAAAATGTCATCTGTTATCTGCAATCAATGCAAGGAGACAACTTCCCATACCATAATGATTTACAGTATGTTTATCGGCACAGATAGAAGTAATCACAGGGTTAGGCAAATGTCTCTTGGTGAACTCTTCAAGTGTCAGAAGTGCTTAGTTCTGCAGTTCTCTCTTTTCAGGAATGCAGGGGAGATCAGCACGGAGCTATGCGATTTCTGCATCTCCATACACAAACCCATAAAACCTGCAGCCTATCTGGCCTCAGCTATGTATAAACATATCCCATGACCAGATGCCTATGACTTTAAAAAAATCCATTGCCTTTACCACTGAAGAAAAGGCAATAAATATTTTTCACTCTTTTCATATCTAAACAAATACATATGAAAGGAAATACGCTCATGGTCTTGGTGCTAGATTTAACGTTTTAAACTTTCCATTGTTTGGAATTTCCTGTTTAATGCCTTGAAAATAAAACTTCCATTACTAATTTTTGTCCTCTCCCAGTAAGAACTCATTGTCCAAATCTTTTAAATGGTGCTGAGATGAATGAGTCCCAGTTTATTGATTTCCTTTGTTTCCACCAGAATTTGGGATACTGTCAGATACAGTGTCTCCTCTGCCCCCANCTAATTTTTGTCCTCTCCCAGTAAGAACTCATTGTCCAAATCTTTTAAATGGTGCTGAGATGAATGAGTCCCAGTTTATTGATTTCCTTTGTTTCCACCAGAATTTGGGATACTGTCAGATACAGTGTCTCCTCTGGCCCCAGAATTCCTGTTAAATATTCCTTAGTAACAGGACCTTGGGTGTTTTGCTGGCTTTTGTGGCCATACAGCTCCACAGACGTCACACGCCCTTTTCCATCCAATACTCTATGTGAAGCAGGGAAGTGTTGAAACTCCCATTTTATGGATGACAAATTGAAATAAAAACAGCTCAGCATTTAATACTTCTACGAAATTTTTAGTCTGAGGCTCTGAGCACAGAGGTAGAGTAAGGAACGAGTGCCAGAGCTTTGACATCTTGGACCATTGCCACGATAACTTATTTGTCCTTCCTTTCAGTGAGTGAATGATGGCTCTTAATAAAAAAAATTATTCCCAAATATTGTGGCCATTCCCTGTCACATTAGCATGGTGGTTTTCCAGAGGAGTTTCTTATACCATCCTCATGGCTGCTGCTAGCAAACTCCCCCTCTCCCAACAGGGAAAGGCACGGTGTTTGTGTAATGTTCAAGAGCTGGTCAAAAAGTTTCAGTTGAAGTTTTTTTTTTAAAAATAAAGATGTTCTATACTCTTACAAGTGCTATTTCTTGCAGAAATTCAATTCCAGTTCTTTTAATGAAAAGGTTGAAGAAAACCCATTTTTTCTTCTTTTACCCTCTGAGAGCCTAGAAAACTTTCCAAAACCAAATCAGTTAAAAGCTTTAAATCCAAACCTTACACACTCTCACACTCTAACCAGTTCTTTCTAGCAAGCCCTTTTGTTTCTTATGAGAGCAGTTATGAAGCACCCACAGCGTAGCGCAGGGAATAAGTGGTTCCTTCTCCAGAAGCTGCACTTGCAGTCGGCACATCTACTCAGGAGCCACCCTGCAGTCAGCTCCTGCCCAGAAGCTGCCATCTCTTGCATAACAACATTTTTTCCCCCAAAGACTGGTACATTGTGAGTGTTACAGGGCATATAGTAGGTTAGAGCATAGGTTTAATTATTCAAGTAGCTCTATTTTACACACCCCATAGCTCCCTTCAAAATAAAACATATGCTTTAGTCCTTGGCATTTCCACAGTGCTCACTTGCCATCTCGGTATTTATCTATGCCCAGCTCTGCAACTTGCCTGGAGGGTGGTGACCTTGAACAAGCACCTTCATTTGTCTGTTTCTGTTTTCAGGAGCTTCAGAACAAACATTACCCAAGAAAGGGACAATCCGATTTTTGTGTTTAAGAAAACCGTCATGGTGCAGCAAAAATGTATGTTATTATTATTAGGGGAAAATAATGAGAGCAATAAATGGTAAATAAGTGGCATGACCTGAGTTATAAATGGTGAGATCCTGCCCTCTGCTTATTTTACTACTCCATGCTGCTTTTGAAGAGATTCTCAAATATCCTCCCAAAATAGAACATACAAACACAACTCACAAAACTCAGAAAGAAAAAAAAAAAGAGTGTGAGCTGATGCAATGTAAAATTAAGGGTTAATTCACAACTATGGTTATCACTTCAACTCTGCACATTGTTCAGCATATATTCACTAACAAAATCTAACTCGATGCTTTATCTATATGGAAGTAGTGACATTCCTAGAAATCCTTAGTATAGTAAGATTTAGGAAAAGAACCCTTTAAGTGAGGGGGTCAGTCATTTTCCTCATGTTACAGTAAAAGCTTCAGGATTTCAAATGGATAAACTGCAATTTGAGCTTGGTGAGTCATACTTAACAAGGCAGATGTGTGCTGAGAATTAGCAGTCCGTAATGCATGGGTTTTCCCAGTCTCGTTCAACTAAATTACTAAAGACAGAGTAGACAGAAAATGCAAAGACTCGAGCGGCAATGTATTTCTCTTTGTCCCAGGGCACAGACATCACTCTGGTAATGGCCACATGAGGAAGGCTGCAACGTTCATTCATGGTGGTGCAAACACGACTCCAAAGCCTCTCTGACATAGGAACAAGGACGAGGGCCTGAGGGAGCTTAGAAATTGGTCAGACTGAACACTGAGCCTGCAAATCACTGCATCTGTGAGCCCATATTCAGGTACAGAGTTTCCTTGACGTCAAGGGCTGATATGAAAGAAAATGAAGTTAATGGGATTACTCACCTGTGGAAAAACCATATTCATCTGAAGGAAAGAAACAGAGCTCTGCATGCAGCACAGAGACATCCTTTTGCCCCACACAATCACTCCTGACTTTTTTGAAAGCAGGCGTCACATTTTCCTTTACCTCTTTGTCACCTTTGTTTCATCCTTGATCCTGAACTATCCTCATCTCCTATTTTTCCCGCATCTATTAATCTGCTTCAGACATTCTCTGAGACTGTCACCTTTGTTTAAATTCCCATGTATATCACTCTCCTCTCACCTTGACTGCTGCTCTTCCGTTTTCTACAACATCCCCAAACTCCAGTGTACAGCGTTTGTAAAATACTGCTGCCTGACTTCTAGGATGTTCAGGAAGCTCAGCTCATCCTATTCTCAAATAATTCCATATACCTCTGTATTGATTTCAAATTGCCTCTCCCACCGCACATCTGTTGCCCAGTTTAGAATTTTCATCCCCTTATTGTGACCCATTTCTTTCCTCATCCCATACATTTATTTTCTTTCTTTTTAAATAAAAAGTCACTATCGTTTAGAAAATTCTGTTCCATCCAGAATAGCTTTTCTGTCTATTGCTATCTCGTTAGATTTTGAAGCCGAATTAGTATCGCCTGTAGTGTTTCTTTTTAAGTCAGTAGACTTGTGTCCATTTGCTATTATTTTGTCCTACCAATACCTCTTAAATAGCAGAAGGAAAAACATATTTTGTCCTCTTGATTTCTCTGTCTGCGATTCTGAATTTATTTTGTATAAATTTGCTGCATATAATGGCTTACTCTATCAATTGCTTTATAAAAGATATATATGAGATAGTTGATATAAAATCAAATTGCCCTGTATCTCTGCTCCTGTAAATCCCTGTGTTATTTTTGGCTACATCTTAATCATGGAATCACAGCTGAATACTAAATATTTGTACACGTACGCCCCAAGGAATGCTAAATTTCTTTTTTTTCTTTTCAACTGGGCATGCTATTAATTAATGTATAGCAAAATGATTAAAAGCATTTTTCAAATAATGAACAATACAGAGACAGACGAGTTAATTGATTGATTGGTATATCAGCAGGGTCCTAATGGATTAGCATTTGCATATTAACATAGATCCAATCTCTCTCTCTTAATGAGCTGCTTGCCACATTTTGTCTTCTTTTAAGCAGCAGTAAGCATGATAAAACAAATAAACTGGATTGCTTCCTCTCGAGGGACCAAAAGGACAAACTTTGAAAAAGGCCGTTCTCCAGTGCTGGTTTATATAAACCTCTGCACATCCGTGTAGTAGGTACACAGGGACAGTCACACTTTGACTCAAGTTACTTGTGAAAGGAGCCGTTCAGAAAATCCTAGAAATTTACATCTACTGCGTATAAGATGCTTATAACGTAATTTTCCCTGCAATGATCTGGTATTTGCCGCAGCTGGTTTTGCTGCACAAGAAGATGGAGTGGGATGTCACTGATGAGCTCGTTCCATCTGTGGCCTTTCCGCTGCCATCAGCAGCAGGACTGTGCACATCCGCCTGATCCAAACGTCCACAAAGAGAGGACCTGAATCATTTCAGGTAGGTAGATGGTAATTTTTAGTCACTGGGCTCACTGAGAAGAATTTCAAACCTTCCAGCACTCCAGTACTCCAGGGCTGGATACAGTACGCATAATGAAGGCAAAAGTAGCGAATGCATCTCTCACCAGGAGCACGACGACAACAACACGTGGCAAATCTGTTTTCCTTTCAAAAGCAGGGTTCAGTCTTGTTTACTCAAGAATGACTAAAAAGAAAAAAAAGGAAAAATCAAGCAGCTTCAGTGGTATACCAACCCTCAGTACTGCTGACACCAGGTAAATCTGTGTGCCTGGGCGCAATATCATGCAACATGGCAGGACACAGAGATCTCCTTGACACGGTACGTACATAGCAGTATGTTCATAGCTGTAACCATTCTGTGTTGCAGCCAAGTTAACTGGCAATCTGAGGGGCTTCTGGGATCCAAGTTAATATCACAATATGGAACTACACTGCACCATATAAGAAAATATTTGAAGCTAGCTCAGAGATCAGTAACACATAACTGGTTTGAGCCATGTAGACATGCCCTTTGAGTTCTTGGCCCAGAGCCTTGATTGGAATCAATTGGCATAGCTGTGTTACAGTCATCTCCCTGTTTAAAAAGGATGAGGATCTGGTCCATTATGTATTTTGGCCATGGAGTACAGCTCTACCTTCTGCTCAACCAGCTGGCTGTGAAGACAGCAGTGGCTGAGTTTTGAACTTGGCATTCGAGGTCAAGCTGGGTGACACTGCAAAGCCTCCATGCTCGGGCAAGTTTCCAAAGTTTCCAGGAAACCCGTGTGACCTTTTGCTTTTCCCTTGGATTGTTTCACTTAGCTCTGATGGCTGCTGGAGTCAGCATTTACCGTGGATGCACGGAAAGACTCGACCAGGTCCTACACCAGCAGGTGCGCTATCAGTGAAGGGGGACACCAGCACCCAGCACTGGATGGGAGGCAGCAACAAGCCAGCAGCTCAGATCTGATGTGCTGTCTTTCAGGGTGAATTGCAATATGATGAACTAGCTGCAGGTTTCGAATGTTTGTATTCAGACATGAAGAGACTCTGCTGCTGTTTTGATTGACATGGATCATAAGATATGAAGGGTATTTCCATGTAGGGGATACGGTTTAAAGCAACATTTAGAAAATAGGATCATTTATAGATCCTATACCGAATGGTTTTAAACCTCTGTTTGAACAACAAAGATAATTAATCCACTTAAGGAGCTTTTTTTTACTCAAATAGATTGTTTCAAAAGGTTTGTCCTAAATTAATTGTAAGCTTATTTGTGTTAGTTTAATACAGAATTTGGGACTGATCCTTTTCTTCACTGTACAAATGCTTTTTCAGATTCCATCAGCTTGTGCTAATAATTTCAATTCTGAAAGAAATCTAAAAAAAACCCTCTAATTATTATTCTAAGGATGTTTATACTATAAATTATGATTACAGGTTGTGCATTCGTGATTAATTGAGACCATAATGAATTTTGGGAAATCAGTGCTGAAGTATTTTGTTACTGTAATACTGTCTGTTAATATCTGTCACTTTTTCATGGAAAAAATATTCCAGGCATGTGTAGCTCTCTATCTATCACCTGTCTATCTGGGCATGATAAATGCAACAAAAAACCCTAAAAGCATTGACATTGATATGAGTTTTCCATTGACTTCTATCAAACAAGACATAAAAGCAGTTCAGGGGCATGAGCAAGGTTTCTACTCGTAATAACTATTTTAAACCATTTTTTCCCCCCAAAGTTATTACAATATAGAAAGAAATATAAACAGACCTGATCTCACTGAAATGTCACATATATCCAATATAAAAATTAAAAACAAAAGCAGGAAAACTATAGTCTGCAAACTTTGCTTTCATTTTCTGATCTGCCTAAGGAGCTACTCAAACAATTGGAACCTTTAGGATTTTGATAAAATCTTGTTTTCCAGAATTCTGCAGAGCTGAAAAAAGCATACAACCCATGGACCATATTTGTATACTTTTCCCTTCCTCTCTCTCTTTGTGTTTGACCTGCTTTAATATTAAATATTCCCGACTACACAGTTAGCCAGAAAAACAAAAAGAGGAAATACTACTCCAGCTTGGTTTGCGAAGGTGTTAAGAAGGCTGGTGGATAAATTCCCTCGGTGTGTGATGCATCTGTGATCCCACCACTTCACAGCCCCTTCTCTCTCCCCAGCCTCCCCCATGCCTATACTGCATCTGTGCATAATCAGGCCCTTAATGGGGAGAACAGAAACCTTTCTTTTACACCGTCTTATCTCAGTATCCTTTGTTCATGCCAAGCAGCAGCTTATGAATGCCAGCCGCTTTTCTCTGCCTCTATCTTGCAAAGGTTGTGTTTTTCAGTTCCAAGGGGAGAAACCTATCATTCCCAAACAATTGAAGAGATTTGTATCTGAACATAAACAAACAGAAGCTGTCCGCAGGGAACATGGAAAACGTTTTTCTCTAGAGCAGCAGTATCCCGCACATGCCCAGGGTCCCTAGGGCCCTGCTGCGCCTTCTGCTGCGGTCCACACTGGAGCCAATTTTAGATGGGGGGAAAGCACATCTGGAGGGAGTGAGTGCGTGGTAGCAAGGAAGAGCAGTAAGCCCCTCTCTCTGTCCCTGCCAGGTGGTGTCTGGGGTTGGGCCAGATAATAAGGACGGGGGAAGAAAATCCAACCCTCCGAGCAGCGGGAATCCCAGGCTGCTGCCAGTCCTCCTCAGACGGCTCGCTGGTGGACTGAGTATCCATGAGCAGAGGGAGAGGTGTGCAAATTGATGGGAGTTAAATGTTCATCTTCAAAAAGCTAAATGGCAAAGTGTTTTTGAAGTCCAGTCTAAGAACATCACCCTTACACAGATGTCCGAGAATACCCCTCCCACCCTTAAACTCTTCCTCCTGTCAACTTTAACTCTTCCTGTCATTATCTGCAACTCACAACCTAATTCTTTGCCTTTCTACTTAACAAATCTTGTTTCTCATGGTGTATTTTCCCTCCTGTCAGCATTTTTTCTTCCACAAAGAGGACCACAAACCGGTGTTGGGCCACTGTCCTCAGAATTCATAGAATATCTTCAAGGATAAGGATCCATTGAGTCCAACTCCCTGCCCCTCACAGCACAATTGTTCCTATGTCTTTTCCCCACCAAGGTTCAAATGATGCTACTCCCTGTTGTGTGGCCTAGAAGACACAAGAAAGGGCATATGCTGTTTTGCTGGTGCGATTCCTCTCCAGTGGCAATCACATTTCAGTTGCATTCTGTATATAAAGAAATTCAGAACTAACTGCGTAGGCACAAATAAGCAAAATTTAGCTGAATTAAATTTTATATTCACTCTGAGGTAGTCTATGCCAGAAAGTATTCAAGACTTAGGAAACCTCTGACAAACAAATTTAATGCAAATGTGTGAGTTTATATCTTATCATTTAATTAGAAATCTAATTACACCTCCAGTCCATTGGGCCACAGTTTGTGCCATTTCTTTTCACCGTGAAGTGTCCAGGACATCTGCAGTAGACAGTGGGCTGGAACCTTTCGAGTGAGAAACTGCTTTTACAGGGTATTCACTGAGAAGAAGGCAGGGCTGTAAACAACATAGTCATGCAACATCCAATAGCAGCACTGCAGATAGGAAATACGAAGTATTAAACAAGACTCAGAAATGGGCAACACAATTGTCAACAATTAGTTCTTGCAGGGAACATTCATAGCTAGCGTAACTGCAGTGATTCATGGGGTGATATGCTGAATGAAATGATCTGGAAATGTATCCTTCCAGTCTGATAGCTTTTACTTTTGAGGGGATATTTTGCTGTCCTTTTATGTACCTCATTACAGCCTATGCTATCTGACTTATATCCTCTGCGTCATGGCATTATGGTACTGTCAGTTCCTGAGACAGAGACTCATCATCTCAAAATGCTCATCAGTTCAAAACTCTGCTTCTTTGGGAGAAGCAAACTAAATTACCAGCAACAAGAACAAATTTCATAAGAGAAGCTGACCTTTTGTTCCTCTGCTGACGATTATGTACTGATAGCTAATATGTCAGGAATAATTAGACAGTTTGCCTTATTTCCCACCAGATTTTTTCCCCCAATAAAATACAATATAAGGCAGAAAGAAAGAAAAAACAGACATTTTAATATAAGAAATATGCTCAATATAAGAAACAGACACTTCGGACAGAACTATTTCACCAAGATGCATGAAGCAGAGAGGTCTTCTGTAATGCTGAATGCAGCCCTAAATGTAAACATTGTTTACATTTGAATGCGAATGCTCAGAGAAGTGAAATATCAGAAAGGTGTGATTTGGCTCTTGTGGATCTCCTGAGCTTTCAGTGACTGGCGTTTCTCCCTCGGGTAATTTATAAGCTAATATCCCCTGTTGTGTGAACATTGGCAGAATTGAGGGGAGAAAAGCTCCAATTTTCATTCTAACATGGCTGGCTCACATCCAGAAATTGCAGAAAGAATTTGCCATAAAAATTAGATGAAAGGGAAATTTTTACATATACAGTGTTAATGACACTATGTAAAAAAAAAAAGAGGGGGGCATATTTTGAGCAAGGGTATATAAAGACACTACAAAGATAAATAAAGGTGCATAATATGGATTAGCAAGGTGGATGTTTCTAGATTACAAGCATATACAACCTGTAGGTTGTACAAAAAAGTGTGAAGAAAATGATACGAGTGAGAAGAACAGCTTGCTAAACCACAACAATAAGTGGACACTGGAGGCTGCGCAGATTCCCTTCTTAAACATCGGAAATTTTGATCTGGGTCAAAGGTTTCACAAGCTACAGGAATCAACAGATATAGTAGGTTTGAAGATGTACACTGAACCTCTCTGGAACTTCTTAAAATAGAGTAACTGCTGAAACAAGATACAGTAGCGTTGCTGGCTGCCTAGACACCGTTCTATTTTAATAAGTGTCATGGATGCTTTGGGGCATATCAAAAATAAATGGCAGTAAGTAGGTAGGAAGCCAAGCCTCTGTGACTTCCAGCAGAATCGCAATGCAAATAAACTCCAGTGAAGTCTTTCACAACCTCTCCAGGGTTATCTCTACACCGTTGTTTCCAGTCAACAATTTATAAACTTGGATTTGCTGATTATCCTTGTCTGGACAACAGACTCCAGCTGCTAATGCTTTATATAATGTCAGGCTTTGACAAGTGATTAACAGGCTAAACTAACTAATTTCACCTTTATGGAGGTACTGCGGTAAGTTTGCTTTAAAAGGTTTAATTGTCTTCTATGGGTTTTACTTGTCTGCATTTCCACTGATTTCAATGAAGTTGAATACCATTTATTCTGGTATACGTGAGAAAAGCAAATTAGGACTAAGGGATTTAAACTGCAGGCAAAAAGACCATTCCAAAATCCTGAGCAGGTTTGGTTTAAAAATTAATCCTCATGAATCAAGAGAAAAAAAGATAGCAGTCATTGTTCCTGTCTTCTGCGCTTCCATTCTTGTCCCATTGCCTCAGATAAAAACAAAAATTCAAAAATTACTTAATATTTCAAATAATCAATAAATAATTTACACGTTACACCAACTACTTAAAACTCTTAGAGTATGTATAAGTGCACGTGAAAGAGACTTTGTACAAGAAGAATGCACTAAGCATACCAGAGAAAATACTCAAGAGGAAACCTTTAGATAAGTGAGATGTCATAAAGACGTTCAAAACCCCTTGTATGTTCATGCTAACATTGTTTTGTTTTTATTCAAGACATTGTGAATTGGTGACACTCTGGAGAAGCATTAAACACATGGACAGAACTTCTTTGAGGAACATTTTGTTTCCAGCTACGTACATGAAAGGTATTTTATGAGAAGAAAGTTGGTGTAGTCACAGCCTAGCAAAGCAAACTTACTAATTAACTGCAGTCTGCACCACTTGCACTTAGCTACGTGCACTGGCTGACAACACCGTGCTGGTTTGCAAACAAATTTAAATATTCAGTGCACAGCTTCTGGGAAAGAGGCCATCTTTCTTCATGCTGCAGCTTTGGGATGTAACATTTATTAGTGACTTATGTTTATTTCTACTGGCTTTGTGATGCCAGGAGAGTTAGCAGCATTTTGAATCCTCTAAGTGTGTATGTGTGTGTATATATATATACACACAGTAGGAATGGGGAAGTGAAAGAACTACCCTGAGGGATGCAGCAGAGGGAGGAATGTGAAGAGATGCCTATGCAATGTTGGTTTGCACTACGGCTGTCTAGAAAAAAAATCTGTTTTGTAGCAAATGCAGGGGTTTAAAATGTCTTTACCCTCTGTGTTGGAATGAAAATTACGTTCCATTATGTTCTAAATGTTCACCAAAAATAAATAAAAGCAAAGACTATTCACACTCTGAGTATCTAATAACCAATATCAATATCTTTCAATCTTCTCTCTGTCTCCTTCTACCACCTCGCCATTCCTTTTCTGCCAGGCTCAAAAATTTGACTGTCTGCTGATCCAACTCTCCTCTCCTCTCCTCTCCTCTCCTCTCCTCTCCTTCTTTCCTACCCTCCAGAACAAATGGTGCCTTAATTTTTATTGGCCCCTCAGCCTGAGGAAGAGCTGCACTTAATCTGAAAGGGAAATGCTGAAAGCTTTTGTTGAACTGCTTGTTGTGAACTCTTGGAGATGACTGGTGTTAGTTTTATGCTGCATACTGCATCGACAGTTCATGAGCAAAAGTGTCCTTCTTCATGCAAATAACTGTATTTTTCCCCTCCTAAAATACTGGTCCTCAAGCAATTTCCTTCTCAACCTGTAAAACACCTAGAATAGCTACTCCAGCTTGATAGAAAGCATTAAATAGTTATATGTGAAAGAAAAGAAACAATAAACATCGGTTAGGCAGAGGAAGGCTGAAGTATACACACTTCTTTAGAAATCTGATCTTATTACTGGATAAATAGTGTTCATCCCCAGGGATTGCCATAGCTTAAATCTCCGGACAATGAACAGCAATAATTTGTAGACTCATAGCCCCTTTACTAGTTAAGATCAAGTTTCCAGAAATTTTCCATGGCTGACCTAAAGTCATCAATTTGCAGCTTCTACTTCACTAAATTCATTGGGATTCCTTTTATGTGTGTGTCCCGTTCTGCAAGCATGCTCCAGCTGGTTTATACTAGCCATGACTGAATTCATGCTTTCTAATAAAATTTGTGAAGGAGCATGCTGTGATGCTACAATGTACTCGAAGTGATAAATGAAGTGATCCTTACAGTGTATAAACTTCAAGATAATACCTTGTGTGTCTATAAATGCTAGGTACCATTATATGCTCTTCTAGGCCATGGAGAACATTTCTGATCTTTAGTGCCTAATATAATTTGACTCTAATTTTGTCTACAGAAGGTATTACACTGGAAGTACCTCCTACCTCCACCTCTTACACCTCTTAGAAGCGTTTGATGTACAAGTTAATTTATTCTGTCTCATAATTAATCATTTTCTCCCTCATTGTAAAAATGTACAATGTCATTTACATTGCCTGTGTTCATTTTCCCATCAATATAGTGACATTTCCTGTAATTAAGTAGAAATATTACATTAAACAATTAAGATGCACTTATAACAGAAGCAAGAAGTGAAACAGAACCAATTTGCTGTAAACATGCCAGAGCCTACCAAGAGGTTAACTTCTGTAATCCACACTTGAAGCTGCACAACAAGGCAAAGAAATACACGTAACTGGCAATTTGGGAACTTTAGGTGCCCATCTTGCATCGACTTTAAAAAGCCACATGATTTTGAGGATGAGAGTTTCAGCAAAAATCATTACTGTCAGACCACAGTGTTATTTATGCTGTCCATGTACGTACATAGAAGAGTTTCTATGATGTTTCTATGATACTACTTCTGCTCTGTTGTAGCCATTATGGATTTCATCGTCTGCATTTCATGGATTTCATGGTCTTCATCACCCTTCTATATTCTCTTTGGAACTATGGAACTACTCTATGAAGATTCTTGATTTGAATGGACTATAAAAATTTTAATCTTAAAAAAAGGATATTAAAATCAATAAAAAGCGGTGAAAGAATAGGAACATATCCAATTATAAGGTCACTAATGCTGAAAAATGCTGCAATGAGAAGACCTAATCATCAAGAGTGTTTATTCCAATTAATTAAAAAAAAAACCCAAACAACGAAACCCTAAATAAAGATCCGATGTCTCTTTTACCTCCTTTTTCCTTTTTTAACACAGGTGGAAGAAATCTCTCAAATGTACAGTCTATTGAACTAGAAATACACTACACGAAGCCACCAAGAGAGAATAGATTGAATGTCCGATCTATACCTTTTAAAGGCCATTAGACAGATGCATAGAAGAAATGGTACTATCATAGTAGGTTAGACGTACAGAAGAAAAGACTCTGGCTCTATCTAAGCATTAATGCTGTCTTTGAGACTTGTCATCACCAGATAACTGAGAAGATGGTAGAAGACCCTTCTATCAAACAAGTGTGATATATCTTGTCCTTTCTGTCAGATATCATCCGCTTTTGTACAGCAGCACTAGTCTCATTTAGGTCACATTGAGCCCTCGAACACAAGGTTTAATGTCCATTTCAATAAGTATTATGACATTGCTTGCATACCGATTGTTAGAACTTCGGGTACCACTGTTATCCATGGTAATATTCCGTCTCACTAAGAATCTTTATTGGTCTTATTTACTCTGAGAATGAATTCTATTACCTAATTACACAGTAGAAAAAATGTTTCCTTGTAACAGTTTCCAGCTTGCTTTTTATTTTCCTTTTTGTTATACTATTTGTAAGAGAAAAGGGCCACTGTCATTCCTCCATTTAAATAGCACTCACAATTTCACATACTTTTGATACGTTTGCTCTTATTCCTCTCCTTTATAAATCGAACCACTTCATCCTTTCAAACTCTCCTCTTGAAAGTTTTTTCTTGTTTGTGATCACTCTCATTATCTTTATCTGAACTTAATCTAATATATGATATACAAATTCAAGTCTTGATTCTGCAAGATCCTTAACGCTGCTTGTGACCCACCAGATATTTAATTTAAAGCATAGAAATATTCCCTCTGTGCTCAGTGGGACTTGTCATGTAATTAAATATATGTTGAAGACATGGCTGATTGATGTTGCCAGATATATGTTTGTGCCTACAACCAAAAAAACCCCACATGCAGTTTTATTAGTCACCCTAGAAGGACAATCTGTGTGGCTATTGATTTCAGCCACGTACTTATGTGCTTAAAAATAAGCCCACAGTTAAGTCTTTGCTTCTTCAGATTAATGCCAATCTGCATGTTTTTTCCCAGAAGACCACACACTTACTACATGAACACGTTATGACAACAATCTGCATTGAAACAAAGTGATATCGAGGGAAAAAATGAAAAAAAAAGTAAAAAGCAAACTGAATTATGAAACCAAATTACAGCTAAACACAATGACAATAAATACTTTTAGCCACAGGCAATAAAATATTGCATCATTAATAAAGCTAAGTGGAGAAAAATTTTGCTTGTCACTTTCATTTATAACTTAAATTTTATACTTTAGCCTTACATGTTAGCTCACTGCATTACACATCTCTCAGGCAATTCCCCTCTGGCCCCAGCAATCATGTGTTACTGTGGTTTCAGAAAGTGGTGAACTGAGTAAATGGAAACTGATTTTCAAGAATGAAATAATGGCCTAATGCAAGACTGTAGCACTTTTAAAGGAAAGACAGTTGAGACAGAGAAATAGCAAGGAATTGATGATATGGAGGTTAAAACTGCAAGTCCTCATGGACGTGGCAGACAAACATGGGAGGAACTTACGGAACATACTTACGCTGTTGTGAGATGAATCATTCATGAGTTTGCACATGCCATCAGTAATGGATACAAATAGTGCTGCTCTTGACCTTCCCAGTGACCTGAACACCAAGCCCATTCCATGTTGCAGTTTGTAGAGGACATTCAAGAGACTTGCCAAATTCAAAGAAAGGAATGAAAAATTATGTAAAAAGATTACTTCATTCTACCAGTTGGTTCCAAGAAAAGCCAGGAAGAGATAGCCGTGAATTATCTCACAGTTAGTTATGCAGTGTAAGGGGCTGGTGTATCAGTGGTGTTAGTGAAGAAGCACCTCAGTAGCAACACATTTGGCTTTCTTTAATAGATGTAAACCAAAATAATCTCATTTATGGCTGTAAACAAGAGTTATAGCTGTCGGGATCTTGTCCTGTACATTCTTGGTATGTATCCAGTTCAAGCATCAAGTCTGGGGAGATTTACTGGGTAGGGATCAAGCATAACAAGTCTTTCACAAATGAATTAAATTTTTGAGGGAGAGGAAATAAAAACCTGAAGGCAAAATTCCTGGCATTACCAGCTTCAAGAGGAAGCGAAAAACTCACCTGCAGTCCTCAAGGGAAAGAGAGATCAATGGATGCAAAGCAGGCTAATAGGCTAAATGTTAAGCTTCCCTTGAGATCTCCCTTCTACCCACTATGGAAACTAATCATTGCTACCAACTCCTGTCCTTTCAGCCATTTAGAAGAATATGGCATGTCTGCTAGAGTCAGACATTAGTTTTGGTTTTATGGTATGAGTGAGTGAGCAGTGAAATAGATCTTTTATTATTTTACTTGACTTATTTGCTTGTTCTACGCTTTTATGTGAGGGCACAGTATGGACGCCCCGTTGTAAACTGCAGAGTCGTTTATGGTTTATTCTTCTAATATGTTTCATACAGAAGTTGCGAACTCTGTTGCAGTCGACAAAATTTAATCTAAGAAAGTGAGCAGCCTAGAAATAAAAGAGAAAAGAAAAATAGCAGGAGGAAATTCACAGCAGCTGCAGCCTAAAGACGTTGCTAAAGATTCTGAGGAGTCCCAGATTTCCCATCCAAGTAAATGGAAATGTTGCTCATGACTTTGAGCTTCAGTGCTGGCACCCTGTAATATTAATTTCATTTATCCAGTAGCAAAAGAACCTTCACAAATCTATTCCAAAGCAAAGTCTGTGCAAAAATCCTTGGAATTCACAAATCCATTGATTAAACTAGTGTTATTAACAGCATCTTTTTATTTGAAATTTTTGTACATACGTTCAACAGCAACTGCAATTGTTTCCAGATTCCTAGTGATTCCCAGTATCATTACTATTATTTGGTTCCAATCTTCTTAATTTAAGCTCTGACTAAAACATGTGGGGCTTCCTTGGATTGGGAAAGACTGATACTGGCAGGCTGGAGATCAAAAGGAAAGATTTATTATAAGGACAAACAAATTCACATCTCACCACTATCATCTGAACCTGTCAAGATTATAAGAATCTTGTGTTAGATCTCGCGTTAAAAATTACTGTTTGCTACATTGACTAATTGAGTTCATTTTTGCAGTTAAACTTTTCTCTGTAAACAGTGTTAAAAAGTGCTTCTTATAACCTAAATATAGAATATACCTTTTCCTTGCCTATTACATGCCATAACTGGCACCTTTATGCACTGCCGGGCTGTAAGGAATTAATCCATCACAGTATGCAACTGCATACTGAAGTTCATTCTTCTACTGTAAAATGTGCACATATTTAATCTTAAACTTAGTCTTGAATCTTTTAAATAAATATTTACATGTATTTCTGTATTTTATCTAGAGGGAGCTAACCCTTAATTTTATGGATAGAAACCTGATTACAGAAAAATGAGTAATTCAGTTACTGCCATATAATTTCCCATAGGGTTTAATCGGAGATTACCATTGATTTCAATGGATGTGTATCAAACCATTAGAAAGGGTCATGAAAATTAGATATCTGAGTCACTTAAATCTGAATCTGATTGAATTCGATTTTCTCTAAACAAAACTTTTCCCATTGAAAGCACGTGATTTGGAACACACTTACATACTGATATATTCATCAGTAGATTTCATATCATTAGAACTTGTTTGCATTGGAATTTTGTGATCTGTATGTTTAAACACTGATAACAGGGCCCAGTTTTAGTTCTTTTGTCTAGTGAATAATTTGTCAGATACAAAAGCTGGCTTCTGACTTTGCACTTTATTGATTTTTACTGAATATTTCTTTATTTTTCTTATTATTGTTTGGGATCAGTTGTAGTTGTGTAGGTTTCTTCACTATGAAGAAACAAGCCTGAGCTACACAGGGTGACTGATCCAAAGCAATCTCAAAAATGGGTGCCCCAGACCTCCTGCAGTTCTTTAATCCTCTTGACATAACGCACTGTGATAGAAATTAGCATTTTTGAAAGTAGCATTTTTGATAGCCTTACTGTACCAGAAAGCAACTCAGTGGATGTCTCACCCACTCATGAATGACTGGCTGAGAGCTCCTTTTTGGCTGTCACTGTCGAGCTGTGGTGATGATCCTGTGCTTGCTTCTAACAAACACATTCCTGAATAATCTTTGCCATAATTATAGACAGGTAGCTGAAGGCAAGAACCGAATGAAATAATCACAAGGAGGAAAAAAAAAAGAAGGGAAAGGAAAGAGAAATAACCATTTACTATGAAGATTATATACTGAATAATCCCCACAGAGCACTGTCTTGGTCTTGAGTCCAGTCAATGTACCTGTAACTTTTAATGTGAAAAAATGCTTTTAAAAACTAAGCAAAATACCTAGTTTTTGAACTATTTGAGATGTCTCTCATATTAGGCTCACCCAGTGTGGAAAGCCAATTTCATCTGGATTTCCCAAGAGCAATAACATCATCTTAGTTCACCTTACTCTGTCTTATTTTCAGTGCATTTTTGTTTGGTTTGTCAACTTCTTAATGTTTTTTTTTATTATTCCAGCTCATCTTTTCTGTTTTCCAAATGATTTTTTCTTATGAGTCCCTAACTCAGGATTCCCTTGCCAGTATATTCCTGCTTATCATCTCATATAACACAGAGGTCTCAAAAAGCTTTCCTGTGATGAAGAATTACTTGCAGCATGACTTAGATAATTTCCATCAGTTTCTGTCTCTCTTCACCATCCCAGGATCCACACGAGCATTTTGCTCCAGCTGTTCAAAGTATATATTGTCCTTTCTTCCTCACTGGCCAGCAGTCTGGAACAGCCAAATGGTCTAATCACGGGCCTATATAATTTGCAAATTAGTATCACATCATAATGCAGATTGTTCTCATCATCTCTGTGCTTTGCATGTACTTTTCTTGATAGGACTCATTAGACTTCTACAGTTCAGGATGCAGAGTCCAGTTTCCCAGGCTTAATGGAGTCAACGGATATCTAGTAAACATAGTCAGTGGAGCACAGGATGCCATGCCTCTTTTCCTGAAGTAAACATCTAAAATATGTTAGAGGTAGCACACTCTAAAAATGTCTCTGCCTCTCCACTAACTATAAAGGGAACCCACCCACCCATCCAGCTTCTAAGTCATGTGATGTGTATCCCCCTCTTCATGACCAAATCCTTGTTTTCATCAGAAGTCAGCAATGAAAAGAGTTAATATCACAATGCAAATAATAAATTCTAAAACTCTCTAATAGAAGTTTTAGGCTGTGAAATAATCTTCTCAGGAAAGTGGTGGAAAACTCTTCGCAACACCAGAGGCTAACCACTGCAAACATACAGAAAGTATGTTTCTATGATTAAAAATATTTACCGATCCTAAAGCTTCCCATGAAGAAACTTCTTGTTACTATCTAAACAAAAAGTGACCAAATTAGTACAAATCCACAAATCTTCTATAAACAAGTATGTTTCAAGTTTCTCTTCCACCCTCTTATACCACCATAAGACTGTTATGCTGAGATAGCAACTGTAGTGGAATATAAACACAGGAACAGAAACTGAAACTACAACACTGGAGACTGCCTCTATTTTTTTCTATTTATTTGAGATGGATTTTTTTATTTAATTGGCAATAATTATCTTTAATTATCAGACACAAAGAGTATTTTCTGGTGTCCCTTGAGGCAATTAAATATGAACACTATTAGGAAGCATCCTCTTTCTTTCAGGAATCCTATGTGAAAAATTGTTGGTTTCTAGAAACATGCAGTGATTTTCATGGTTGAAAGCCCTTCAGACTCCTCAGACGAGCTCTCTGCTTTGGATCCTAACAAAAAAAAACCCAAAACAAATAACACCTTAAATCAGACACAGTGCTAAATGAAGAAACCAATGTAGAGGCTGTCCTTACTTCTAGAGAATGCATTTATAAAAAATAGAAATTATTTCCCTCCCCAAATTAAAAGGAAACTCAAGTACATATTTTACTTCATATCTTTTCTTGGAAAAGTTTATTCCCTTGCCCAAAAGACTACTAATGGTGGTGGTCATTTCACTACAGTGAAAATAGTTAAGCAACACGCAGAAGTAACATATTCTTATTTATAGTAGTACTGAGACAGTACTGAGATACTGAGATGGTAATCACTCCAGTAGTCAAGTAATATTCCAACACTTGTTATTCCCGACAATCTTTATCTCAAGCTTGAGTTAAAGCAAGTTGCAGCACTGCCCTTTTATTTGTGCAATTTATCAAGCACTCAACTACCCCAGATGAAAAAGTTATGAATCAAGATTTCTGTCCTTTAGGTTCAAAATCACACAGCATTATTTCAGCAATGGATTTGATATGCTTTTCTAGCACTGCAAAAAGAATTAATAAGGTTGTCTGGTTCCGTAGCAAGGAAACCGTAACAGTATAGCTTGAAATTTAACAGTTAAATGACAACAGAGGTAAAGGTCATCTATGTTCAACCAAAATAAACAAGGAGTGAGTTGTCATCTAGAAATTATCTTCCTTGGAGAGGGTAAAAACATGTGGTTTAAGAGATCAGTAGAACAAGATCTTTCAGACACTACTACAGTCTCCTTCGAAACACTTGTAGCGATGGAGCAGCTGAGAGATGTTTCAGAAACACAAACTGATGTAACAGAGACAAGGAAAAGTGAAATGCAAGGCAAAATAACAGAACACAAGCAATTACTGACACCGTAGTGAAAAGCACAATAAAACTCAACGTTCATCCGAAGGAATTTACTTCCAGTAAGTTTTTGACTTCACATGAGGGTTTACCCTTATATGTAAGAAAGTATTCTGGCATAGATTGATAGAAATGACAGCAGGTAATCCAAAGAGGAAATTCTAGGAGATCATTTTATGTTACAGGAATTAAAGGATTAAGCACCTTCACTCACCGGCTGTGTTGTCATACATTCCTGTGCAGCAGAGCGGCACATCCTTAGCAAATAGTATGGTCACTATTCCGCTTCCCCTTTCTGAGAGCCCATCTTTGCTACTTGGCCCTTCATTAATTACTAATGGATAGGCTAAAAATCACAGTGGTGTCCCTGACGAAGACAAGATTTTCCAAGATATAGACTGAAATATTCACACAGTAGAGATGATGGGTCTGGTTTCATTTATTCCGTGGGCCAAGGTGCACAAACTCATATTCCCCAAGCTAGTCCCTGAACTGGAAGCACAGCTGTGGTGTGTCGAACAGTGTAGTGTGGCACTGTGCCTGAGCGAAGCCCTGTCAAGAACAGAAAGGAAGAATATAAATAATTTATGACAACATCGGGAGTCTTTTATCTGGCCAATGTGTGAAAAAAGCATTCATGAAAATAAGAATCAGGATCATCGTCTCTTACTAGATACATGCAAAGTGCTACTAAACCTCTCCAAAATAAAGACGGAGATTTTTAATGACACCTATTGTGTTTTATTCCCTTCAATTTAAATAATAACCAAGAGACTCCTACCAAAATGCTCAAACACCCTAATGCACCATTAGCAATACAATTAAATCACAGTAGCGTTAACATCTCATCAAGAGCTCAGCCAACCTACAAAATTACTTTTCTATCCTTTCATTCCCTAGAAAGCTTCTACTCAGTTCCTGTCCATCTAATTTCCTTAGCTGTCTTTGAGCATCCCTCAGCAACTGTAATGGAGCCATGGAGGGTTGAAGGCATTGACAGAAACCCAGTACAGTCTGTTAAGGGTATTTCTCAATGCAGACATATGAAGAACCATAGAGCTATACAGCTTTTTTGGCAAGTCAGATAAGGGAGCAACAACAGACTCTGCAACTGTGTAAAGCAACTACTGTCTTGTACTTTGACTTTCTCTGGATAAAGCAAAGTCCTGCCCATTACATATAATTTGCTATTTCCCTCCCAGTGCCTTTGTCAAGAAGACCAGGCAAAAAAATACTACCTCTGAATCATACATATCAGAGAAAGAGATTACTTCCCTCCTGGAGAGTCAGGGCAGAAAAACAGAACCGTGAGTCATAGCTCTCCTTCCAGTCTGTGGCTGAGGTCTTTCACTGCTGGTCCAAAGTCCATAGAGCATTTGCTCTATGGTAGCAAAGATGCAAGGCCCCTTCTCTGCCACGACTTTTACACAGCCAGTGGACAAGTGCCAGACAACAGACCTCTGGAGTACTCTGGCTGCTAATGCAGCTTCACTCTCACCCCACTGACACAATCTCAGAAGGATCTATAAATAACCAAAAGAATTCACTCAGTGCTGAAATAAACACAAGGGGCCAGATTGTACTGGTGTAACTGAGACAAGGAATGTATTTGGGCTGTTCGTGTTCATCTTACAATCAGGTTGCAGCAATGTGCAAATGTCTGTAACACACTGACCTAGAGCACCATGGAGAAACAGAAGTCAGACACTGTGTGATCTGTACTTACAGTTGGTAAACAACAAAATCAAAGATGTATTCCTTAGTAGTTACAATGTTAATACCACCTTATGACCCAGTTTCTTTGAAACCAAGAAACAATATGTAATTGTCATGGTATCCTTCTTCTCTTACACTCACATTCATGTACTCTGAAGACCACGCAGCTAAACCATCAGCTTGATCTTCAACACTTTGGCCAGATGTCTACTCAGCCTCCCTAGTACTTCTTGCATCGTCATTTTTATAAAGAAAATCCAGGGAAAGAATGGCTGATTTCCCTGCAAAGAAGCACCCCTGAATAAAACAAAAAAATTGCTTCACATTCCTTCTGTTGAAACAATGCCTGCAGCCATAGAGAGGGTGACATTATTGAGAACAATGACATCTATTCAAATTTGTAAAGCAAGCATTTGATAGACATGCTTCCTCCAACACAATAACTTCACTGAATGAGCTGTTAGCTTATCTAGCTTCTGTGCTTTGAAGTATACAGTTCGAAAAAGTCAAGCACATACCAGCAGTCCTAGACTCGAGTTTATTAGCTTGAGAAATGTTTTCAATTTCACACTGAAAAGAACGAAAAATGTGACAGCTTATTTTATTTGCTTGGCTTTTGCTGATTGAAAGAAGTGACAGTGAGCATTAATTTACTATGCAGGTATGAGGAGGTCAGCAGAGAGTGATTAATTTCTAAGAATCGTCTTTCCTAGACCGTGTTGCATAATCTTATTCTTTGCTGTATTCACAGCTGACATCCCACAACACTTAATCCTATGGAAGGTGTCACCTAACATGGATACATCACGTGCATTTGTCTAAAAGATCAGTGCACGTGGTACTTATTTCTCTATATTTAGGCCTGCAGCTGATGTTGATGCCACTAGAAATTATTTTACCAAGTAAATCAGTCATTCAGATATTGCTGGCTATGAAAAATTTCCAGTTGGACAGGACAACTCACAAAAATAAATAAGTAAACAAGTAAATGCTCTATTAAAAAAGAAGTTTTTAAATTACCCAGAAGCTAGTACCTTATGTTAAGTGGGGAAAAGAGGGAAAGACCAAAAAAAATAGACCTTAGCTGATCCAGACCAATCTTGCTTTGGGGAGGAAGATGGTTTTATTGATAACGCACATAGACTGTAGTCCTCACTGCAGCTAAAAAACCATCCTTGTTATGATATGTAACAAAATCTAAATGATGGAATTCAATGACATCGTCAAATAACACTTATTTTGTTCATGTAAATTTCAAATAGTTTGCAATGTTTGCTGATTTTTGAAGTTCATGGAGGTCATTTTTTTAATAGAACCACAGTCTAATTCCTTACAAGAGTTCAATACATTTTTTTTGAAAAGCTGGGACTGCCAACACTATAAAAGTATTTATACTGAAAGGGATAATTTTAAGATCATCAGGAACACTAAAAAGGATTTACAAACATAAAAAAGGAGTTTACAAACTGTACACCAAATGTTGCTGTTGGGTATGCAGAGATTCCAGGCCAATTCCCATCAAGTGAACACAGCGGCTTCACAAAGAACACAAAGATACAAAGATATATCCTGTCCTGTTAAATATTTCTTAAAGCATTTCTTCTAAAATCTCATCTTTAATCAGCTATGGAATACTAATGTATAGTATTTTAAACATGTAATCAAAACCAGTTGTGACTATGTTGTGATACAGATACTGTTTGCATGCACCATTTAACAATAGACTCGTATTTAATATGAGGTGATAATAATTTGAGTTGATTTTAACTGTTCTGTTGGGCTTGGAAAAAGATGAGACTACCTTTATTTTAACCAAACTATGATAGTGGAGCCAACATTCTTATTTTGTAATGAAAATACAGCTATATCAGTGATCTCAGATGACCAGGGCTATGTACAGGCATCCTAAAGTCAGGGCTTTTCCCCCATGCAGAACAGGCCAATTGCCAGTCTACCACATATCCTTTGTGATTATTTTAAAGGATTCTAATTATTCCATATTATAGGTTATATGAGAATTGTATGCATACTAGACAACGTCCATCTGTCTAGTATTAGTCCAATGATGAAAGTGCATTACTGAGTCAATTAGAAATCCATTGAGGTCTATTGTAAAGTTTTCATTGATAACAAGAGGTTTTCTGCAGCTAAAAATCTTTTATAGAACAAGAGAAAAATTAGTCCCATTGTAGAATAACCAAAACTTTTTTGTAACAGTATGACAACTAAACATCACAGTAATGCCAGGCCTAGCTTTCTAGGAGGAACACAGGCAATACCTAAACTTGGATAAATCTTTAAAACAACACATGAATTGCTTATGTAGTTTCAGTAAATAGATGGAAAAGAAATGGCTTCAGCCAACTGTACAGACAGATCATTAAAATACAAACAGATATAATATCTGTATTATAAGAATAAAAAAGTGACAATTTTGAATGTCAGTACATTACAAAGAGCTTTCAGCATGCCTGCAGATATGTAAGTAATCATTACCTACACACAAAAGGTCAAGAGCCATCTAAACTACACAGGTTTATACAATCCAAAGATTTTGTTAACTATTTGATGGCTGATAATGTCATTACAGAGCATCTTATCAAGTCAGTCAGTTGAGCAGGAAATCAAGAATTTTTCAACTTAAACAATCCTTCAGCAAGGGCTGCCCTGCTCAGAAGTCCTGTTTAATGAACTTGTAAACTGCACTATAAAGTTAAAGGAAAATCTGACTACTCATTTTCCTTGTTTATATCTTGTTTAGGAAACATCTGCTAGCCATTCTGCTCTTTCTTCTTCCTCTCCCACCTCCTTCCCCCCACTCCCCACTATTGTTATTTACTTACATTGCTATTGATTCAGGGATTGAAGGTTTAGGCAATCTTTTAGTCTTTAAAACATGGCATTTCTGGGTTTAGTTGAGCAATGAAGAAACTAACAACTGTTTGTTGGAATGTAACTGGGGGAAATGATTTTTCCCCAGGGGGCAGAATCGTGACCTGGTTACATGGCTGGAACAGAAGGGAGTTTTTTTTTGAAGGTTTTACCTCTCTTGCAACTGTGCCACCCCATGTATACAATCTTGAGCTATTAGGCTGATGGAAAATGCAGTTTGAAAGCTCCACGCAAGCCTCACTGCTACAAAGCTGACATTTTATTAACAAGTGTTATATTTGCGAGTTGTGTAGCCCCAACTTTACTCTGGAATTTAAAAGGTCACTGCAGACACCAAATAAGGCTTCAAACCTTTAAGACCTGCTGTGAAGGACAGCTGGCATGGCATGCAGAACTCTGCCACAGGGCGATAAAAGAATGAAGTGAATATTTTAGCAGTGAGCTGTCACTAATTAACACAAAATTTATTTACTTGAAAGATAAATATATTTGGAAATGGTAAACGCTCGAGAAAGAATGTTTGGCCATCAGTTGTGCAAGTGTTAGTTAAGTAGGAAACACACAAGATGTGCCTTGGCTACGATCTGAAGCATCGAGGCTGAGTATCTCCAGACTTAGAGGCATGAAGTTGTTGAATTGGATGATGATTTCACATTAACTGCAGAAAATCTGCTGGTTACAGTGGAATGACCTCTGATCTACATACACCCTTTTAAATGAGAGAAGGCCAGCATTTTCTGAGCATCATGCCCAAGACTTGCATTTTCCTGCAACTGCACAGCCCAGTGGCACCGACCTTCAGGTGCTGTGGAACATCAGCACTTTGAAACAGCAATATGAGAGATTTTAATCCAGTGGATTACAAATCTGAGGTACTAGGAGAAGTGTTTCTCCTACACTTGGCTCTACCTAATGGTCAGGACAGCACTGACAGTGCTGACTTGCACTTCCATCAGGTTTAGGAGTGCGTGGGATCTGAAGAGAAAGGTACAAAAATAAAGTTCCCACTGAATTTTTTCAAGGATATTTTGTATTTATTCTTTGCTCACAAAAAGTTTTAATATACCTGAGATTCTGATTTCTGTGGGGTTTTTTTCTTGCGTGATAGTAGAGTAGGGCTGAAGCTTTTTCTGCTAATATGGAATAGCCTTACAAGGTTCCTACCCAGTCAAATGGCATCTGAAAAAAGGCTGCTAAAATAATGAAGTTCATGGGAAGTCCTGCACAGATATACTACCTGGGACCCAGGGGGGCATAGAAATATGAATAATTAATCACCATACTTTGAAAATGCTTCTTTGAGAATGACCTTTAAGAGTTTCGAATGTGACCACAGGGATTTCCTCTTGCAAGAAGTTCAAGATGGCCATGTTGCCCCAGCATTGAGTCAAAAATGTCTCCTTCAGCATTAAATATATTTAAATCCTGTGGTAACATAGAGCTGGCTTATTGCAGATTCCTCCACGGAACACTACATCTTATGCTACCAAATCATAGGCCATCTTTCCTGTGTGTGGCCACCATGAACATCATGCGTGGTCATGATGTCAAATCATATTCTCCCAGGTAACTCCAATACAATGCTTTAATAGGCACTGTCAGTATGCAGTGGCCACACCTCAACAAAAACTACCTTTGAGAACATCTGTCCCAGGATATTGATGTACAGCACCAAACCCACTCAAGCTACTAAGCAAAAAGTCAAATTGCTGGACAAATGGGCCACACAGTAAGAAACTGCCTGCCAGCGTACATCATTCACACTTGCAAATTACCAAAGCCTTGCAGGCAATGGCAGACAATCATTTTAAACTGTCTTGATGTGCTGCCTAGCCAGTCTTCAGAGCAACTGGAAAGCACAGGATCTCCAGGAAGGCATCTGAGAAAGTGAGAGAGAGGTGGTACTTACGAAGGTGCTGACTGAATGGATTCCACTGTGCTAACTGAGAACCCATCTGCTTTTGCCAGATGTTAAATAATAAACCTCATCTCAGCATGACATAATTTATCCTTAATATATCCTTTTTTTTTCTTCAGACTCTTATTTCTGTTTACACAATTAAGTCAAGAAATAGACGTGAGCCATTCCGTATGGCTTCATGCCTTGTTCCCAAGTGAGGTCTATATATTCACAAGTCTTCCAGTAAGGTTACCTCGGCTCTTTGTGTCACTAGGTTCAATTGAAATCCATTCAGTGTAAAACCACTGCAAAGGAAGGTGAGCCTAAAACACAGTAGCAGTACCTCAGCTCTTGTACAACTCCATGACTGCTCAGTCTACAGTACAATTTAGTGAAGCTTTTGGATGCTTAGATGTCATCCAACAGAGAACATCCACTGGAGTGTTGCAGCGCTCTGGAGCTGCCCTTCCACTGGAAGCCGTGCGAAGAAGAATGTCAAAAATTTCTGCGTCATCCAAAGACACCCTGTAACAAAGAAATTTACCAGTCACAAAATCTAGACAACGTATCACCCTTTCGAGTCTGCAATAACACACAGGGAAGATGAATGGAAACATGAGACTGTCCTTTTGTCTGCTTTTCCCTTACAAATCTTAAATTCAAAACACATTCTATACAGTATAATAAAACCTCAGAAGCACCAATGCACAGTCTATAGGACTGAAACGAGAAGCAAAGAAGTGGGCAGTCTCAGAATGGTTTTCTTTGTAATTGCCTACTACAGTTGGAATGAAATATTCTACTCAAATTATGCTTTATTCTGTGTTTTTTCTTTTAGTTTCAAAAGTGCAGAGACAGTGCCAAAATGAAACATTCAGACTCTACTCAGTGTTAAATGACTGAAGATGATGTGCTTTCATATAGTACAGTATCTATCTCATTAAATCAGGGTCTAATCAAGCCATAAATGAACCCTGTCAAAGCACTGGCTAGCCAAACTGTCTCATTAGTATCTGTCCTCCACTTTCAGAAAAACTCCATAAAAAACAACTTTCAAAGTGGGAATATTTTTGTTTCATAAATAGTGTGTCGTTATGGCAGAGGGTCACTTCAGTGTACTCAGGAAGGTTTTGAAGTTTAACTCTCCAATGATGTGCACTGTTGCTTCAGAGCACTTTAACTCAGAATAGCTTAACAAAAATTGAAAATACCAATGAATCTACACCTGAACTAAAAGGTAGGATCCATCTCACCTATTGATGTGTGCTCTGCAGAACCAGTGCTTGATTCCAGTAGCCATCAACTTCTCACACTGAACTTACGGATGTGATGTCAACTCTGCTGCTTTGGGTTCTATTCTGCCCTGTATTTGATAGTATATTTTGAACCAACATGGTGAAACAACTGAATGTAGGAAACCCCTTAGCAGTAACTCCACAATTCCTTACAGCTTCCTTCCTGACCTTCTGAAACACGTTCTTCCTCTCTGTTACCTCTTAGAGTGCTAAAGCTGGAGAAGGAGACATGAAAAACACAAAAATCTTTCTAGCATGCCTTTTTCAGGGGTGAGAAGAAAGACATGGACAACTTTGGCATGATTAAGGTTAAATATAAACTCATCCCATATTTCTTTGCAAATGAACCTTGAATGAAATCTTCAGCATCTTCCATCTCCTGGCCACTGTCTCCTAATTACAGAGTTTCCACGAAGATCTTTAACAAGAACAGTACCAGAGGATGGCAGACAATTCTGATGCAGAAAGTAGCAAAAATCTGACATTCAGCATCTGGCACAGGAGGGCCGGGTTGAGAAATAAAGCACAAAAATTCTTATAAATATTATCATGGGATCTTTAAATGTCCAGATAAAGTAGACATGACTTCAATCCTTAGTGTCTCCTCCAGAAAGCACAAAGAATAATAATAAAAAGTGCTAATAATAAATAACATTAAATATAAGGAACACATGTAAGACACTAACCATTTCGGAGAGCTGCAGGACTGAAATGACCTTTTTGTTATGTTGGAAAGTTTTCTAGAAAGAAATGTTTAAGTTTCCTAAGCAGAGAGCTTAACTCCCAGCATTACAGAAGTCAGTGGGAGTTCTGCCATTGACTTAATGGACCATGTTTTTTTAAATAACTGAAAGGGAGGAAAATGTGTAATGTAGTTAGCATTTGGAAGAAAAGAAGAGAGTCTTGAATTTTCTGGAAGATGTCCTGGAAGAGTAAGGTTGCAAACATGAAGCATATGTGTAATTTGAAGCAAAGGGACTCCTCACATGCATAAAGCTAAGCACATTACCAAGTCATCATGGAACCGGGATCTTGAACATCCTCTGAGAAAGGTCATATGTGTATGCCTGCTTGGAGGACACCCCATCACCACGTCTGTCATTTCTTAGATTTCATTAAGAGACAGCTATTACATTAATCTTGGTATGAATAATACATCATAATTGAATCTTCTTTTTTTTCAGCTTTTTGGGATCTTTCTCTTCATTAAACTTCTTTCATTCTCCCTTTGGAAACGAGAATCTTTATATTAAGAAAGAGGATTAGATAACTATTATGATAAGTTCATTTAATGCACGGAAATTCTTACACTATGGTTGGTGGCTAAAAATTGTAAAATTTTTCTATCAGAAATATGATTTAGCTTTGTTGTTTTTCTGGTATCATTACCTTGTGCAGTATTTGGCTTTATTTTTAAATGCATTGAAGCTTTATTCCCTCAAAATTAGAAAATTTCAATACTAGTATTGCTGGAGTGCAACAAAATTGACTCTTTCTATAGCAGCTTTCCAAGACGGATCAAATCTTAAAAAAAAAAAAAGAAAAAAAAAAAGCAGCGTAGCAGTGAAGGTTGTCCTGGGTTAGCTCTAAACATTGAAACAATCACACAAAATAATGGCAAAAGAATCAAAAATGCAAAACAGGTAATAAATTGTATTCTTCTTATTTCTTTTTTAAAAAAGGAAAGTCACAAATGACAAAGTCTCCCCAACTTCCAAGAGCAATGACTGATACAGGGCAATATGATTAATACATTCAGACTAGGGAAATAGTAGAAGTCAAAGCAAAGTACTGCTGTTGCAGTCACTGAAGCACGTGCCTGACTAAGTATAAGAACGGGTGTCCAGTGTGCGCTTCATGTCCATGGGCTTAGCTGCATGCTTGGGACCTAAATTTCAGTAAGTACTGCCCATATGCCTGTCATAAATATTGCTTTAGTTCTGCTACTATGAATCACAACAGCTGCAGGTTCTCAGAATTGCATGTGACATGCGGTGTACACACTCACATAAAAACAAAAAAGTAGCTCTCTATTTAAGGAAATAAAAATGCCCTTACAGATGTCCAGTGCTGTATCAGCAACAACACGTGTCAGTCAACATTACTGCCTTTTTATCATAGCTATACTTTTTATCATGTTTGAGTACTGTCTCCTCTCGTCAGTGTAGCTCTCCCACCGCTTACCCCTTTGCTCTACCTTTGCATTCTCTCTGGGTAAGTATAATAAATGTGTTATATGACTGGTATTGCAGCCAGCGAAACCAGCAATCACTCCCTGGTGCTGGCATTTCACCTTTGACTCAGCACTCTGGAATCCTGCTCTGACATTCTCAGGCTGTGCAACTGGCTGCAACTGAGCAGGGGACAGGTATCAGATGTGTCACCAATGACATCACCAGTGACACTGCGCACGCTGCTGGCTATTACTAAACATTGTTTGCTTCAGCAATGCTACAAAGTCGACTATGATGCTGTTGAGTACGTGAGAGTTTAAAAATATGCCTCAAATGTCCTCATTGCAGTTTTTTAAACTTTTGTAAAATGAGCCAAATCTTCCCTTCTTCCCACCTCTTCCCTCCCCCTGCCAAGTCATGTCACTGATAAAGTGACACGGGACCATCATGCGACTACTGAAATCCCACTCAGGTGGTCTGAAGAGGGCCTTTACGTAAACAAAAAAACCCCACAAAGTAAAATATTCTCCAAGATTGTTTCAAACATTCAGTTTCCCTCTGTGTCCTTGGAATGTTCTTTTCAGAAAAAGGCTGAATCTGCAAAGCTCGTTCGAGTGCTAGCCTTGTGAACTCCCATGATTTTATCAGGAGTCTCGTAATACTTGCTGTCCTGCTAAAAGTCTCACCGCAGCACGGAAAGTATTAGAGAATCCACCACTCCGTGATTAAACAAACCAAACTCAGGCTTCACGGTTCGGAATGAAACTCACCACACATAGACCCTAAAGCTCAAAAAGCTAAATTCATCAATTTGGGAGGGAGGAGGTGGAGTCACCTTAGAGGTTTATTTTGCCATCTGCAATTTTAGCACGTACCCTGGGCTTGTGGCTCTAGTATACATGATGGCTCTGTTATAAAGGCACAGGCCAGCAACAGAACCTGGACCCAGATATCTTTAAAATTTCAAACGTCCCCAAGGCTGGGTTGGGCCCTGTGAGGACAGCACACACACTGGCAGAAGTGGTGTGAAGCTGCCTGTCATCAGAACAAGCAAGACGAAGCACAGCCCAGCTCGTAGGCATGAAAAAGTTAAGCAATCACTCACTTCCCTATGCGATAGGCAAGATGCAAGAAGGAAAAAGACTCACGGTGTTGCATCACTCACTCCCTTATCCGAGGAGGAGGAGGAGGACTGGCAACTTGCCAGGACCTTTCACTCTATTTTTTTTGCGCTGTGCATGCAGAAAAGAAACAGGAGGACTCCAGCCCCCAGGTTTTAATTGCTAATAAGTTATCGCATAGTGACTAGTGAAAGCTGTGCCTTAAAAACATCAACATTGGCACTTACTGCTTTGTTTCGCAAAGGACTTCATCCTGTCTCCCCCTCTTCCACATGCACATTCGCACGCACACACACACGCACATACTTCTGGCATTTTTCCATTCCTGTTGTTGTTTTCATCAGTGGTATAAGAATGCATCCAACCTCATTTTCAACACGTTTTCTTGAACAGTGGGGAGACAGACTTAGTTTCCTAAAAGTCTTTCACTTGCATTCTAGTTTAAAAAAATGGTAAAGAAGTTTTGAGAGAGACAGAAACTACCTCTACCCCACAGCAACTGTGGTAGGGAGAGTTTTCCAGCCCTTAGAGGTCCCTAGAGAACTTTGAACACATTTACTAATATCAAAGCAGGGCAATAGCTTTTCAATGACATCATCTTCCCACTCCCTGTAACTGAGAACTCACCGTTCCCTGAACTAGATAGAGTCAGGAGGTTTGAGTGCCAAAGGTCTTACACCATAGTTTCACCTACAAGTACCGGGATTTTCAGGCAATCAGTGGCCGATCTGCTGCATTTGTTATAATTTGTTAGTGGCAAAGTTCTTTGCTGTCTACACATTAATACTAAAGAGTTACCCAGGTCAGACTGCAAGGTTTATTTTAAGACGGCTCTAAGAGGCTTGAATCCAGTATTAAAATGCTATGTGTTCTTAAAAAATGCATGAGATTCTTAATATCCAAACTTAGGGCTCAATTATATTCACAGATGTATTCTGGGAGTGAATCAGTGCACTGACAGGGAGAGCTGCCCACAGCAGAGTGAATGTTCAAGGTAACGCAGCAGCAAACCCTCATGAAAAATGAACCTTTAGGTTGCAGTGATACTCTCAGTGTCTGATACGTTGCGCTGAAAACAAAGGCAATCTCGGGCAAATACAAATCCTTTCCACTGATATAGCCTGGAACACTGTAAGTGCAGTTTACAGTCCACACTTGTTCTGTTTTAAGGAAAAAAGAAGCATACAAACAACTGTTCTTTTCCATCCTGAAACAATGGAATAACACACGATAGCTTCCTTACAGTGGTGAAATTCTGACAGTGATCTCAACAGCTGTTTAGCCACCAACCACAGCATTTACAACTGGGTAATTACAGACACCCAAACCCTCGCAACACATTTTGCTCTCATGGCCCAAACAGTATAATCAGTGACTTGATCCAGGACTGCACAATAACGTCTCTGTTTATCAGAGAACAGAGCATAGTAACTTATCCCAGATTCATCATGGTCAACTTAAACATATCGAATTACATTTTCTGTTTTCTTTCTTAAACTAAAAAGAAAGAAAAGAGTGAGTTGATAAGATTTGTTTTTCTTTTGTAAAAATATGAAAGCAAGAAAGCTGCAAATTAAGCTTGGCTAGCCCTTAAGAAGATCGTTGTTCTGTGCCATGATTATAACTATTCGATTGTGAAAGTGAGAGGATGAAAAGGATGTTCAAATTGACACCTTTCCGACCAGTGTGATGCCCTTCCTCCTGTGAGTAGCGCTTCACAAGCACTTTCATTCAGTTGGACTCCTCTGGATTTGGCTGAAGAACTCAGGCACGAGAGATGCACGCTAGCTAGGACTATTCATCACATGGCTCTCAGGAAGAACTAGCATAAATGATGCTGTAGGACGGATATTAAATATAGTAAACAGAGTAAAACAAAACCAGAACTTAGGGAGACTATTTTGTTTGCTCAAAAGGACTGGAGTTCTCTGAGTGTATAGATCTGTGTGTCTATGAATACTAAATCAATTTAAAGGTTTTATCATTTCTCTTTCCCGTGGGGGGCAGAAACTGAGGCACAAAAAAGTGCAGGTTAATTTTTCAATAGCCCCTTGATTTTGAGGACCTGATACGACGTTCGATTTTTAGGGCAGAGGACTAGGAAGAAAACCCCAAAGAACGTGTAAAACACCCCCCACCTCCCCATCTGTTATTAATAGGCTCAGAAGAGTCATTTATGTTGCAGAGAGTGAGTCAGTAATTGTGGTTCACACACAGATCTAGCGGATCATCCAGAACCCAGCCTGCCAGACACTGGTCCCAAATAATAATTGAAACCCGGGGGAGGGGGGAAGCACTAATAGTACCGAAACTAAACACTGGGTTGGGCATTTCTTTTGTAGCTGCTTCACTTGCAGAAAGGACTTTTGCCAACTTATTTTGCCCAGGAAATGGATTCCAACCTGTTATGTAAAAGCCCTAACGAACTCCTGCTCTGCTGAATCAGCGGCGCGGCAAAAGCTGACCACCTCTGCCTGCGAGCCGAGCAAGTGCCAGTTCTGCTCAAATGCAACTGAAACCACCATATGCTTAATATTTTGAAAGATAACATGTCTTTAAAAACCACCACAGTCAAGAAAACACAAGAGGTTATCTGTTAGGTGACAAGTGGAATGAGCTTCCAGGTATTTTTCAAATCCCATTCCTGTAAACAAGAAACAGCTGACTATGACCCTGCAAGTTCCAGCTGAGAAAGTTCTGATGATATTAATGCATTATGTTGTGTCCTGAATCCCTTGATAGAATTACGACATTACCGTACACAGCTGGGTGGATATTATCATGTTGCACGAAGAAATCAGGGATTATACTACCAGGAATAAACGCAACAGAGATTGGACTCTAACGCACTTACAAAAATACAAAGCTGGTGTCTCCAAATTTAGTACAGTATCTTTTTCAATGCTAACTTTCTAACAATGTGGACAAATAAAGCCATGCATACACTAGCAAACTACACTGTGTGGCTAGAGAAGTTTGCTGATGACAGTCTTGTTATTGTAACAGGAAGTGACTCAGCCTTGGCAACAAGAGATCAGATATTTTATTCAGAAGCATTAGGTCATTTTTTTCCCCTAACCAACCAACAGTTTCACAAGGCAACTGGATTTGTTTGAAAATAAATATCTATTTTGAAAGCGATTTGCTGAGGGAGTGGAGTTAAACATTTATGGTTAGGAATAACCACTCGGTTTAATTCAAGGCATCTGGAAACCTCTTGTCCTGTTTCACTGACTTAGATTTGCTGCCTGTACAAAATTCCACCCCCTCAGGCAAGAACTCTCCCACACGGGAGAGTAAAGTATCACCAGCTACATTATCATCACGAGAGTGAGGATGAGTGAGGAGATTTGTGCCTGCACCAGTAACTTTCCATGACAATTACACGAGTGATGTCAGCGTCACAGCTAAAGTAAAACTACTTCACACAGGCATTACAGCTGAAGCAAATACATGCCCCGTTGTAACGGCCTGCTATTACATGCTCTTTCATCAGTTATTTATAAATGGCACATGATGTGATGCTGCTTCTCCTAAGATCAGCGTCAAACAAAAAATCTCTTAATATCTGGAATCCTACCCTGGCCTAGAACAGTTTCTTTCCTTCTCTGCTTCTGCACTGTTACTTACTGTGTGTATCTTTTCCATTAAATATGAGCTCACACAATTATGTGGACACAGAAGACACAGATTTCCTTCAAATGCTACACTGGTATTACTGTTGCTTTGCTTCAAGTACCTTTTAGCACAGTTCACAACTGCATAAAGGTTGCACAAAAAGAAACTAACTGTTCAAGCCAAATTAAAATTCTCCCTCTAACAACAGAGAATAAACACGCCACCAGCTGCAGCACTCTTAGAACAGGATTTCATCATCTCCGTAATATTTTCCTGATGTGTTGTCAGTTTCATACTTTTAAAATACCAAGGAAGCATAATACTCCACATCACAATGACTCAAATATCCCATACAAACATATAAATAACACACAGAAATAACAATGCCAGCTTTTTATCTTGGGCAGGGAGCAGGCAAAAAAATGTTCATGGGGATTTCTTAAAAACTCTATAGTAACAGTGTTTATCTATTGCCTCCATACTGTGCCGAGAGTCTAATTTTAGGTATTAAAAATAAAGCTCTGGACAATTTCCTGCAACAGACACCGCAAGAATACAGTAAGGCCTCAAGCATTCTTCTTTGACATTAAAATGCATTATTTTTGTAAATGTGTGAAAAATTAAACTTCTTTGAAAAGCCATTACAGTGAATATGAATTTACAATTCAGTGTTAAATGAAATATATCCAGAGAAACCTCAGTGCCCTACATTATTTTGCTGTTACCTTCCTTGTGACACAAGCAGTATTTTATAATTCCAGCCCACTAAACCAGCAGATTTTGTAATTTTGCTGCTAAAGCAACATGGGTTTCTGTGCTCTGTCAAATAGCATTTTTATCTTCTAGCAGGAAAAAATAGCTATCTTGTTCCACCATCTGCCAAAAACTACTAAACACAGGGTGTGCTTCTGTGATTTCAAATTGCAGAAGCTTAAGTAACTCCAGTGTTATACCTATTAAATATACTGATAATCAGACCCTAACGTTTTCAAAGTACTGTGGCACATTATTTAAGAAAGGTATTTCTACCATAGCGTTTCAGGGCTTAACTGATAACATGGTCTACGTTTCATTCAGCTGTCCCTTCCAAGCACCGTTATGTATCAGATCATTTTAACTAGGTAGTCATCTTGAAGTGCTGGACAAAGGCTCCCTACGTACTCATAGTTCAACACTAAACTTGAGAAACCACATTTCTTTGTCCAGTTGTATAACCATGGAATACAATATGAGCATAATTTCAGCTCTACTGCAAAACTCTTCGTATTCCATATCTAGTCTCCTGACACTGTACGCTACTGCAATCGTCTGACAAAACTTACGGCCTGAGAATTGCAATTTTATACATGAACACTCACACACACGCATGTATGTCATTTTTTTATGTCTCATATTTGCTCAGATAGACTTGAAAACACAAGCCCCCAGTGTTTTACCACTTGAAGGATAATAAAAGGAACTTAAATTTCTTATTATCCGCTTTTCACTACCTTAAATCCAATGTTGTGCTTAACGTATGAATGCGTGGAGTCAACTTTCTCCGTGTTATATTCAACAGGCACGAATATATTGCCATCTTCCATCGGCACAATGTCAGTTTTATGATTACAAATCCCCCATTCGCATGTGTTCTGCTCAACAGCACTCATGTTTTAATGGGCCTCCATCATACATGAGGCCTTAATCTAGGAACTGACAAGTTTCAACCCTGATGTTGTATTTCTTAGTGAAATAGAGACCCCAGAGCTCTGATTTAGCACACTCAGTCAGGAGCAGCACTTGACAGGAACAGATAAATCGCAATCAGCTTGTTACTGTGGGCACCTCCCAGCTTCATCTCAGGCCAGGCTGGCCCAAGATGCTGGGGATGTAAAAAAATTTTCAGTTTTTCAAATAAATGGCTTATTTTATTGCACTTTGTGGGACGGGATATCACTTTAACTTGGTATGAGGCACAGTAGCAACTAACAGCATTCATGATTTGTAAAGCTAGGAGATAATAGAAGTTACATTTTCATAAGGACAAAATATTTTTCCAGTTGTATACACTTGTGATGCTGCTGCAATGCATTTTAATGGTCTCATGTTCTAAAATTAAAAGATTCTGAAAACTCAATTTGAGCATGCAAAATGAATTCCCTATAAAATACATAAGCTTTTGGTGGAATACAAAAATCAAACATACATAAAGAGACCTATTAAATCATTTTCTGATCATTTTTCTCTTCAATATGTACTGCAGCATATAAAATAAGGAGAAAAATAGAGAAACTGTGCAGAAACTCTGTAGAAGAGAAAAAGGAAACAGGTTGCATAGGAGACAACCTCTCCTTGAAACTAAAGAAAGACACAAAAAAATCTAGTTAGAAAAAGTATTTCAGAAAGTGGTCTTCATTCACCTAACTCATTCTAGAATCCGAATCCACTAGAATCAGTCCACTAGAATTCTAGTGATCCTAACAAGGTCGCAGAAGTAGGAGTCAGAAGGGAAGAAAAACAAACTCTTGTGTATCACAAGAATGAATAGAGAAAATGTACTCTATTTAAATTATATCTTAATCTAATGTAGAAAAATTATGTTCTTCCTAATATTCTCCACTTCCCTGGGGATTTCACTGTATAATAATGTAGCCTGTAACATCTTCAAGCAATTGCAAGCATATCGCACCAATGAAGATGCAGTTCTCAGATATTTTACCAAGGCTGTGTACTTCCTCCATACTTATCCTCACAGGTTTGTCCTTCTTGTTATTGTTGTTTGATATTTTAAAGTGAATAGGTACGGAATATGTGCTCTCCTCGAGGTCTCACAGAAATCTTTCCAAGCCTTGTAGACTTCTCGTGTTTGGGTTTCAGGGCCATGATTAGGGACTGGAACATCTTTCACCTGAGGAGATGCTGAGAGAGCTGGGACCATTCAGCCTGGTGAAGAGAAGGTTCAGGGAGATCTTCTCAATGTGGATAAATACCTGACGGAAGGGAATAAGGAAAAGGGAGCTAGGCAGGACAGGAGGCAATGGGCACAAAGTAAAAACCATGAAATTCAACGTGAACACAAGAAACTACCTTTACTTTTTTACTGTAAGGGTGGTCAAATACTGGCACACGTTGCTCAGAGAGGTTGTGGCATCTTCACCTGTGGAAATATTCAGAATCCAACTGGACATGGTCCTGGGCAACCTGCTCCGTCTGACCCTGCTTGAGTAGGGGGTTTGGACACGATGATCTCAAGAAGTCCCTGCTAAACATTCTGAGAATATTTTTGTATGTTTCAGGATATTTACAATACTTGATTCTTTCCCTAGATTTCCCAGTCCATACATCTTGCCTTCCCTAACGACTTCCACACCCACCAATGTCATAAGCCATCCTCTGTAAGCAAGTAATCTGCTTCCTGCTGGCTTGATAGGAGCTCCCTTTTCTCTGTGCACTACAACATTTCCCAGTTCGTGATCATTCTGACTAGAACTTTTCATGGCATGGTTAATTTACAACTTTTTTGTGGCTTTATTCCACATGCCAATGTTCTTTTCCTAGCAAAAACACAGTCTAAGATGGGGCACAGCAGTACTGATAGGAAGCTGGGACATAGCGAGATTGCACTGTTGAATCTGAAAGCTCAGAAACATTCTTCAGCCCTCCCAGCTTACATGCACAGTTCATAAGACTTACTGGCAAACAGAAGCTGGTGATACTGAACTAACTTTTAAAGATGTGAAATCCTTCCTTGCCTCAGTTCTTGATGTGATTGTGATCTGAAGTTGGGCATGTCTGGAAAAGGTTAGAATTTCCTTCAACATTGTCTCACCAATGAGCCACAAGTCCATCACCTACCAGAAACTCTGGATGTCAATTACAAACATGGATCTTTTGCCTGTACAAACAGGATTTCGACTATTCTTGTCTTTCAAGGAAAAAAAGAGTAAAAATCACATCCTAGCAGTTTTTCATGAATTCTAAACTTACCACTACAGATTAACATTTACTCAATGCTATAAAATCATATCACTTATGGAACTGGCTTCTGTGCCCCAATTTGTCTCCTGAGTTGTCTATTACTTATTCTGCAGTTTAAACGTATTTCCTGTTAGCCATAAAATGGGGAAAGAACAATCATCATACCCAGCTCTTACCAACAATGATGTTGGTGTTCATCTCTGAAGAGTAAGAGCCTGTGGAGCAGGTGCTATAACGGTCATGAATGCACGTTGTGAATCAGTTCAATAAATTCAATACACTTCTTGTTAAAACTATTGCAACAAATCCTATTGCAATAAATACTGAACTACTAATAGAAGGGAAAGCAGACAGCCTTTCTGCCTATTTATGAAAGTATTTGTAGTTTTGGTTAAGGACTGTGACATACTATAGACCAAAGAGGAGAGCAAGTCTTATTTAGAAAAATTAAGCAAATAAAAGAATGAATGAAAACAGAGGGAAAAAAGAGATCGGGCCTTTAACAAATATTTGGGTGTTCCCAGAGAGACATTTCCTGAGTTCTTTACGACTATCTGAATCTCACAAAGAACAAGGATGGGAGTCATGGCTCTAAAAGTAAACTTGTACAGGAAATGTGACATCCAGGAATACCTGGCAGGTAGAGGCAAAATGCCAGTGATGATGCAGAGCAGTCACCCTGATCACACCAGCAGTCTTGCTGAAGACAAGATGCTAGACAATGGAAAATCCACTCCCATGAGACAGTCTGATAGACTAAGGTGTGTTGGAGGTGAGTAAGTGCCAGCTCAGATCTGCTTCCAGCTCCACTGTCTGAAACTCATGCGAGGACAATCTTGACTGTCTTTTAAACAACGGCACTGTAAATGACATTAAACTTCCCTTCCTTTTCTGTGTTGTGTAACATGCAGATGCTGGGCAATTACCACTGGTCCTCGCTTTTTGATAGAGCTTGAAAGTGAGAACTGAACTAACAACTCTAGTCAAGCTTTCATTTGAAAAGACAAGAAGCCTATTTAAAGGCTGAAATAGGTCTGCTACATGAATGCATGTTTTAAATATTGCTTGATAAAGAAACATATGATACCATCAGAATACTAGTTTCTATGCTACAAAAATGTAGGATTTTGCTCTTAAGAAGATAAACATAACTTAAAATCAAAAGAGTCACATAGCTGAGGATTTTCGTTTTGTAAAGGGTGACACAAGCAATCACAGGAGTCCAGCAAGGGTAGATATTTGTTCCTGCTCAGAGCTGCAACATGTGAAGTGACTGGAAGGGACCCAGATATAGAGCCTAAACCCACATTATCACAGAAAACAGACAACCGTCAATAAAAATAACACTAAAACCAAATATGGGATTAGACAAATTCATGGACAACAGGTCTAAAAATAGATTTCTGAAGGCACAGATACCGCATCTAACACCGCCAGCCCAACAATTCTGAACACTAAGGGAATAGAAAGGGAACTGACTGCAGAAAGTGGTTAGGATCACACACTCTCCCTAACTAAAGTGATTGCCACTAGGCTTTTGTCGTTATTATTTGAAAGGAAGAATACAAATCTAGTCCTTCACTACCACAAGTTCTGAAGTTGAATTTCTGGCATTTCTGCATAAATTTTATCATGGTTGAAGATAGAACTTGATATACCATTGGCTTGATCCAGTAAGACTGCCTTAATTTCTTATTGCTAACTAATGTCATTTTTGTTCCACTACCCCTACTGCAAGATTTAATACACCTCCTTGTTCCCAGTCTAAACCAAGACCATAAAACCGCCCAGTTTCCAGCCTAGACCTTTCCATAACCACTTTCTGTACAACTCTTCTTTTGCCTGTCATGTTTGTTAACTATTTCTTCCTCTCTGATATTTTTTCCTCTTCATTGAGAGGACAAATATATACCCTCTCATCTGTTGTCTCTTTGGCTAAATGAGCAAATAAGCATAATTTTTAAATTTTTTCTCTCTTACAACAAAGATTCTCTAGGCCATGTGTTACCCTTCTCTACAGCTTTCCACATGCAGTGTTATTTCCTGAACGTGGAAGACCACAGTTAGATACGGTATTCCAGGCATGATCCAACTTAGGATTTTGCATGTTAGCATCTATCTCTCGAAATGCCACTGGCTGNTACAGCTTTCCACATGCAGTGTTATTTCCTGAACGTGGAAGACCACAGTTAGATACGGTATTCCAGGCATGATCCAACTTAGGATTTTGCATGTTAGCATCTATCTCTCGAAACGCCACTGGCTGAAATTCCTCTACTGAACCAGGTGATCTCAGGATCAGGTGATCTCATGATCAGTGATTAAATGGCCTATTTGTTCTTCTGTCAAGTCTAACTGATGATCTCCCGCAGTGCAAAATAAATCCTTGGGGTTGGTACATAAGTGCATGACCCTGAATTTCATACTGTTTTTTTCTTTCCATTGATATTACCCCAGCCCTCAAGGCCATTTCTTTTTCTGTGGTATTACAGTACAATCCATCTCTGTATTGACAAGATCTCCCAGCTTTGTGCCATCAGTATATTTCATTACTACATTCCTACATCTTGTGCCAAGGTCAGGAATGAAAATATTAATAATAATTCTCCATGCAATATAAATTCAAGTATTTTCATGAAGTCGAGGAAAATTAGATCTGTCAGAGTTCCCTTGAGAAAATCTATTGATTTTCTCTTGATAAGAGAAAATCTATTCTCTCATCAGTGAAATGTCTAATTAATGATCTCATGTTAGCCTAATGAAATCTAAATTAGACACCAGAGGAGTCTCCACGGAAGCCAGCAGAAGGATCACAATTCTGTAGTTTTAATCTGATTGAGATCCTATTAAAATCTGAAAAGATTCCCAATGATCTCAGAAGGAATGCAGTGAAACATCTAGCATGATGATTGAAGACATCTGTAATATTAAAAACAATATCCAATAGATACATTAAATAAGTCCTAAATATTATTTGTCAGGCTTCTGAAAATTCATTATGCTGTTCCAAAAGTCAGTATTTTTTTATATCAATCACACGTGCGTTAGTGTTGTTGGGTTTGGACTTCCAGTTTCTGAGTTCTTGAAAGGCATCTTGGTTGCCACTTTAGGATGTTCTCAAATGTAAAAAGGCAGTGACAGTTTATTTATTTTTCTGGTGGAACTCAGATTTTCACCTATTCACTTGCCTCCGGGAAAAAGGTCTTAAAATTTAGAACAATTATTGTTAAATTTTTTAGACACATGTGAGTGTCAGATGCAGTTAGGCACATGCAGAACTTCTGAAGGGCTACGGAAAAAGGGCATTTTACAAATAATTAAATATCATTATATTTATGCGATATGAGAGTTGCCATCATATTGAATTTTCACAAGAAAAGTCATTTCACAGAGTGACTGTTGCTCTGGAGATTTATAGAAGTGGTCTGTACTATAGTAATTGTACTGAAATAAAAGTACATCCACTGAGATTAGAACGGATGAAAGAATTACAGATATTGTGTATTTATCTAACCGTGTCCTACTTTAGCCTGCTGGTATGAAAATGAATATTCCACATGTCATTTCAAGACTGAAGCATGGACTATGGATACATGGATGTGTCTCAAGATGGAAAAAAACTAAAGCAACACTGAAACACTGTAGGAAGCGACTGAACGGATTGGAAGGGACTTTGTTTTGGGTGACAGTTTGGGATGGGAGGTTTGTGTTTCAGGGCACAATTAGACCCCAGGATGCACCTTGAGGGTTAAATAACAGTTCTGGCAAAGACCTCCCTCCTTGGTGAGACAAGAACAACCACTTATTCCAGTTGAAGAGGTTCTTGCAGGTATCCTGCCCTTTGGCAATGTGCAGATTAAGCTACTGGTGCTGGGCCCTCTATCTGAAGCTACACCAATGATTATTCAGATAGAAGAGCTGTTGCTGAATGCAGCTGTCTAACAAAGCACGATTTCATGAAGCCAGCTTGTTATATCTGCGTGTAGTGTTTGCAGGAGCTATTTACTTGTGGCTGATATTCATAGTACTATATTTCAATGGCGTAGGCAGTAGCTAATAAAAAAATCATGCTTATTCTCTGTGTAGAAGTATTGTCGTAACTCACAGAAGTGCTCAGACTAGTGCCCTTTTTTAAACACCTTCCATAACACATTTTCAGTAAGAAGTCTTTCGCCCTGAAACTATATCAAGAGTCCACATTCATTAACCTTCCAAGCATGCCACGAGTCTCATCTTTTCTTCCCACAGGGATTTGGGAAGATTGAAAGCTACTGGATTAAAAGGAATTTTACTTCAGCAAGCAGTGTTTCTATTTCTGAAAAATCTCCAGGAGAGTTTATTTACATTTAATTGCATTTTTCTGAATTTTTGATTTTTGTGTCATTTTAATTTGTGAAGCAGCACCTCTAGCACCGTCTGATACTTCACAAATGTACAGAGACACCACGTGTTCTGAGTTATAGTTCACGGAGGCAGGGAACTGATGATATTTTAATTATCTGTACACATGCACTATTGTGTGCTCGTGTCTTTAAACACTCGGGTAAGAAATTTTTACTCCCCTTCGAACAAGGAGGCACCTTACAACACCCAACATTTTCATGCTTCACTTCCCACACTGCTTTCCATGACACTGACCAGTTATTCTTTTTCCTTCTACGACTTCTTCTCCCCTGTGATCATGTTTAGGCATATCCCTTTTCCAATGATGAGAAAACATCCCTAAAAGAAACATGGTCTTTTCAACAGTTGCTGCCTACATCAATAAAAAATAATACTATGAACACCAGCCAAAAGCTAGAGAGCAATTCTGCAATTCTTTGGGCCCAGCAACGGCACGAAGGAGCAAAGGATAGAAATCCCCAAAGCTCATACTTCAGAGGACATTCCCACTATGTAGCAATAATGAGTCACAGCAAAGCAAAAGCCATCTGTTCATCTAGACAGATACTGCTTGTCAGTTAGCAGGAAACATTTCCACTGAAGAATCTCAAGGCAATGCTGATCTCCCCGTGTAGACAAAGTTGTGGTGTTTCAGATCTGGTCTGTAAGCTGGGAACACTGTGGCTTCCTTTCACCCTGCTTTGTCTGTCTTATCTTTTTTGAAAACAGGCTGGTCAGGCAAGAGATTGCCTGCGGGCATGCATCTATCTTTACAGCTTGGCCAGTACCATGACATCTCCAAGTCAACTCATGAGTCCAGCAGTTCTCATCAAAAACAAAGTATTCAAACACAGTGACACAGAGCATCCACGACTTTCAGCCAGCAGCCGTGCCACGCTCGTGAGGCCCTCCAGCAGCAGCGCCTGCCCACTCCTCCTTTCTGTTCCTGCTGCTACATGACTTGATTTAGCCAAGTCTGGACCACTCTTAATCCTGGGAAATTGTCATGTTACATCCTTCCTCCTGAAGACACCCCTGGCATAAGCTGTTGATGGAACTGGAAAAAGTGCAGTCACAATTAATAAGTTGTATCTTGAAACATTAGCAGCAGAAATACACACTGTAAAGGGACCAGTAAGCCCTAATTAAAGTCATGTTTAACTAATTGGATTCAACATTGCTGTTGCATTTAGGTGTTATCACAACATAAATAACAAATAATAATAACAACTGTAGAAGTATAAATCCTGGGTTTTTTCCTAGTATGACTGTTTCTATAAGCATCATACTTCAATTTGCTTGACTATTGCATAGTTTGGGTTATCACTGTGTAAATGTTTAGCAACTCACATGTGGAGGATGGATGGCTAATTTTTTTCACGTGTATAATGTTTTGGATCGAATTATTTCCACGTTCATTTTGATAGATTAGGTTTCAGGTGGACATGGCCCAAAAAAAATCACATAAAGATTCTGCTGTACTGAAGACATTCTTAACAATGACATCTAGAAAGAATGAGAAAGCACTTCTTACTTCTATTAGAATTAGATTTACTACATGTAGACACAATTTTCTCAAAGCGCCATCAGTATTCTACAAAAAAAAAAAAAGTGTGATTTCATATTAAATCAGATGATACCAAAAGGATCAGCTGGTTAAAAATTTTCTCCCTCATGTTGAAAAAGCAAGACAATGTATTTGCTTCAAAGAACACAATTTTTAATTTCTATCATGCCTCTGAAACCCATTATTTCCAAATGAATGACAAATGAGATTTAAAAAAATCCCCACATGAATAAATTTCATAAACTGCAAGAGAATGGAAATGATCCAGAGAGAAAGATTTTGGCTTTTGTGTATGCATAGTAATTTAATTGTTTGCCCCTTGAAAATAGCTAGTTGCCTGGAGCATTTAAACTCAAAAAAATGCTCATTTAAAGCAAAACATTTTTATTTGGCAAAAATCTTCTAGGACATCTTCTAAAAAAAAGTTTACATATTTTTGAGGAAAAGGATTAGATACAAAAGACAGCTAAGGAAGATAGAGAACACCACCATGTAATTAAAAAAATTTGAATAGACGATTCCCACACCAGGTAAAAATCACATAGCATGCACCTCCAAAGAAGACAGGAAAGCTTTGCTGGAGAAATCTTGAAGGAAGCTGCCCATCTCTTGGGGGGGTGGGAATTACAGGGGGGAACGGCTTTAAAAGGCTTGTGAAATTGCCAGTAGGAAATGAAATGACCACCACAGATAAGAACTCCATCAGGTTGTAAGTGTATAGGAATAGGGTTAACACTTTGGTTGTTATTCAAAAGCAAATGAAAGATGAGCTTATGATAACAAACTTGGATTAGGACTCTGAAGATCTGAGTTCATTTCTTGGCTCTGCCATAATCTCTCTTTCTGATTTTGAGCCAAAGCTTACATTTGGCATAGGCCGAAGAAAGGAAGTAGTATCCCTTTTGTACAGTTAGGGAACTGAGACACAGAGATAATACTAGCCAAGGATTCACAATGCTTTATAGGCATTTACATTTCCAATACATTTCCCCGCAGAGAAAGATGACAGAGTTGAGAGGTATCTTTGTGGGTCTGATCTTCCAATTACCTCTGTGTTTCTGCTTCCTCATTACAGCATTCAGAGAACAAATCCTTTCTCCTGCACTTTGAACAAAGGCTGTTTTTTTGTTGTTGGTTTTTTTTTTTTCCTCATCAGGCTGGAATGCAAACTCTCAGGAAAAATACTCTTTTTACACAGTTATTTATAAATTTCTTACAACTTTGCAGTCTCATAGTGAGGATCCAAGAAGCTTCCATGAATCAACAAGTAACTAGTTATGTGTGTATATATATATATACACCCCCATTCATCTCAGATACTTAAATATCCTTATTTCATTATTGCTGTCATCCCAGTGCATGACAGCAATAATGACAATAATGTGAGTATATTGACGGGGTCTGTCTTGGGGCTTACACAGCAAATAGTAATTTCCCTGACTTCCCATGCACCAGGCTGAGCTCTGACACTGACTGGGACTAAACCCAGAGCACTTTGCTGGAAACTCAGGATTACTTCATCATAGTCACTTGCTTTTCATTTCCTTTTCTCTGCTGATCTTCCAAAGCTCCCGGAGTTACACTGATGCGAATGAGATCTGAATCCTGNAGCAAATAGTAATTTCCCTGACTTCCCATGCACCAGGCTGAGCTCTGACACTGACTGGGACTAAACCCAGAGCACTTTGCTGGAAACTCAGGATTACTTCATCATAGTCACTTGCTTTTCATTTCCTTTTCTCTGCTGATCTTCCAAAGCTCCCGGAGTTACACTGATGTGAATGAGATCTGAATCCTGCCCACTGGCAACACTCACCGAAAACAGGAAATGGGATATTTCAAATAACAATAGGTGGGAACAGTGAGTAAAGGTTCACTATGTGGTAATGGTGCTGACTCTTTAATGACTATGTTTATTTCCTTGTGTCCCAAAGAAGGCCACAGTTCATTTTGCTCTCCAATACGTACATATGGCCATATGCATACCAGACACTGTACCTGATTTTGCAGTTTATATTAATGGCGAGGGAGGGGGGAATCAGCACTGACTTCCACTTCTCATAATGAGAAACACAATTAGATCGCTGTCCTGTGCCATGGCACTGAACACACAAACCAAGTTGCAAGGGCTGAAAGGTTCATCCCATGCCCTGTTAGTATGAAAGCTACCTGTCGTTGCAGCAGCAGTTAGGTCTTTTTTTCTTTTCTCCCATGCACCACAGAAAAGGGTACTGTGACGTAAAAGAGAAACCCTTTGCAAAACTTACGACCTGCATAACGCACTTCACACAAAGTCAGAGCAGAGATGTTATGAGTTGGAAAAGATATCCTGGGTCATGTAGTTGATTCCAAGCAAAGGTATGCCGTTCTTGGCTGAGGCTTCCACACAACTCCTTGTCTAGTCTTGCCATGACTAATTCCCAGAAAAGGCAGTTTCACAACCACTCTGAGCAAGCCAGCTCTATGTCTAATTGGCACTGCTGCTTAGAAATACTTCTTTGAATTCTTCTGTGAAAGTTCACAGTTACAATCTAATTCTATATACTTTTACTAAGCCTCACAAGCAGCCAGTGAGACGGTCCAGCTATTTCTAACAATCATTAGTCCTTCAGTCTCTCGCTCCACAAAATGATTGGTTCATGTTGGGTTCCTTTTCTCACATCTTCCAAAATTGGTCCAAATTAAGTTTCCCAACTTAAGGCACTGTTAAATAATGGTCACTAATTAGCAATGGCAAAAAAGAAGAAATGGTCATATGAAAATGATAAAATGCTCAGCGACACAGTTGGTTTGTTTTTTTTTTTTCTTAGCTCAAGCTGCTTTTTTCACCATTAACCACAGCAATTTCTGCTCCTCCACCTGGGGAAGCAGTCAGTAAACTTCCTAAAAGCAGCCAAGTAACTTGACATCAGACAAGTCCCAGTTGCTTGTGTTTGCTACCTCTTATGATGATGCTTACCCTAAACCCCATCTTTACTAAAGACCCTTTGCAAAGAAAGCGTGCTTTTCTTTGTATTTATTACTCGCATCTCGCATTCAGAAAGAAAGGTTTGGAAGGCTACCTCGTGCTTTTTTTTTTTTTAATTATTTTTAATTTTTAAGAATAGAAATTCACATCATCTAAATCATGGAAGACTTTATGCACTGCTAGAAAAGTAGTCATCCTAAAGTTCAGATACCACAAAAATGGAAACCATTAACTTTTTGAAGTGCAATTTTTACTTACTCTGTATAGGACAAGTGCTTTTAAATACTTCAAAAAAACATGATATTTGCTATATTAGAAACCACAAAACATCTATTCCATTAGGAGTTACAACTAATACTCTTGTGTACTATTAAGCAGACTGTTCAACTGAGCCTCTTGTGGAAACAAGGTCTAATATTCTGCTAATACAGTCACCCAAGAAAAAGCTGAAGGTGAATGTATGTTCTTTTCATAAATATGTCCAGCAGCTAAGCATCAGGGAGGAGAGAGACCTATTTAAAGCAGAAAGACAACACCACCACATGAGGAAACAGGTATAATAAACTGCTTGCAAATAGGCCAGGAATTAAGAGGACTGTCACTCGTAATTATGGCACTGAGAGACAGAATCACCTTTCCAATGCCAGTAATGGAAATGGAAAATGTAATTGCCTTCAAGGTGAGGGTACGCAGACTTAAGGAAGACATTCTACAGTATATGCCTGCAAAAGGATTGTCTGTCCATACCTTTTGTTCGAATGCTGTTTCTGGGTGCTGATGGGGACCACAGCCCAGTTCCCAGAGCACTACCTTCTCATTGACTGTTTAGGTACATCTAGGAGTATCAAAGTGAAAACAGGAGCTTAAAAGCATGAACTCCAAGGCTCCATAACAGGTGAGCTCCGGGTTTGGTCTAAAAAGAACCAAAATAAAACAACAAAAATAGAAAAAAAAACCAAAAAAAACCCAACACTCAACACCTCTCTCTGACTCAGTTGTGGGTCATTGGTTCATGTTCTGTTCACATTAGCTAATGACAACAATTTTTCCCCTCCATTCTGGTTAATTGTTTACCAGTATTTCTAGGACAACAGATCACCGCTCCTAACTGTTTTTGTGTCTGCTGAACAAGTTCAGGTCATATTTACCTGAATTTTTCCTTACTGTATTTTTGTCATTATTTCTTTTAAAATACTTTTACCTTTCACTCTGTCTTAGTCTAGCTTATGGTTTGAAATGCAGTTCTCTAATTCTGCCAGTGACAGATCAGGAATCACTCCACTTGCTTGCCTACTCGTAACAGTTCTATTTATATATCCTTAAAGAGCATTTACTTTATCTGTGGTAGAATCACATTGCGTGCTAGTTTTCGACTCAGCAACTTACCACCTCGGAAGCAGATCATTTGAAGTAGTGCTCTCTGCTAACCGACAATGCTTTCATGCACTTGACACTCTCTCTCGTTTTCCCCAAATAAAGTCCATTTATCCTAATCAAACCACAAGCTATTGATTCCTGCCCATTTCATCTAACCGCCCTGCACCTGGCCATACATGAAGCATTTTCAGGAGGTTTTCTCCTCTTCTTACTCTCAGTAGTGAATACAGTCCAGAGCGAGTTAATGTGTCCTCTAAAAATGCATGAATATTCTAAGAACAGAACAGGTGCTCCCCCTGCCTCATGCGGAGCTCAGCCCACCTGGAAAACACCGTCTGTCACCTGCTCCGCCGGCGAGCAGATTTTCCAGGAACAGCCCACCATCCCTGACAAAAGCGGTTACTACAGAGAAGTGGTGGGGCATTTAATGTGGCAATACAGCTTTTCAGACAGAACCTTATTAAAATTAATGAACCAAGAAAAAATTAAAGCACACAGGGCTTTTTTTTCTCTGCACGTATTTGTAAATCAGCAGCCTTAAAGGGGTAAATTGGCTGATTATCCCAAATGGTGGACAGTTCTACTTCAAAGGCACCGCGCAACTCTGCAGGCAGAGCAAAGACATTTGGAGTAATCGTATACAATTTGTACTTATTTCTGCTACTTTTATAAATTACCTAGATCGTAGAGAGTTAAAAACACACCACACACATACATGACGGGAAGTAAATCCATGACTACCCCTACATAATCAGGGGCATACACATGGAATTGGCTGTACAGCAGTCACAAGAAATGTATCCAAGGGAGTCAATAGTTGTATTCCTCCCCTACCCATCAGCATCAGCGCTGCCCACTCGGTACACATGCTTCAGCATCCTTCAGCGCTACCATAAATGAAGAAGCCTCTGCTCTGAATCAGGCGGGCTCTGCCTCTGGTTGGCACATCTAAATAAAGTGGTGTAGTCCCAAGGGACTGACTGGGGTTTTTTTAAGTTAGAACATGTTTTAATTTAAGGTTTTCAAGCTAAATTCCACCCTGGTGCATGATTAAAAAAATCCCAGTGGTATAAACTGGATATTTGAAACTTTACTATGTATAGCTTGAAGAAAGTCACTAGGGACTAAATTATATCTTCGAGTATCTCCACTAGTCCATTCTTTCATTTTCTTTCATTTTGGGGCCTATTAAAAATTTGTCTAATGTTTATTATCCTCCATAGACTATATAATAAATTCCCTTCAACTCACACGCCATCCCTTGGTTCCACCTGGCTGCTATTAGTGCCAGCAGTTTCCCTTCAGCTTGTGTTGCATGGAACAGTCTCCCAAGCCACAGCATGTTACTGACTAATTAAAAATATACTAGGTAAAAACACTATGTCTGTTCACTTCACTCTACGCAGTCTTACCCATTCTCTCTTATCTGGGATTGACCTTTAGCTCTAATGATGCTTTTTGTTACTCAACATTAAAATTTGTTAATACAGTTGTAACCTAGAACTAACACGTCTAGTGTCACATCCAGTGACACTTACGTTAATTTTCTTTCAAATGCCCATTGATAACGACCTAATCAAAAGCCAGCATTTAATCAGGATAACTTAAACAGCTCTTACTGCACCACAGTCACATCCGTGCCATGGTTTTCTTTTTTTTTTCCTACAGCCATAATTTTCATCCCGCTCAACCAATCAGACCAGCAGAATCACAGAGCACCTTATTTGTCAACTAAAAATGCATTTTATTAAAAGACCTTTCTTTCAAATATTGCATCTCCATCAGTTTACATCTGCTATCCCCAGTTGTCCTTCACTGGCAGATATTGCCCACCTGAAGATAACCGTACAAAAGATCCTTATGCTTCAAACCCCACACGGGCACAGTAGATCTCATCCAGTCTCTGACAAGCCCAGATCTCTCTTACATGAAACACAACTAAAAACGGCCAAGTGCAAAACAGAGAGAGTGGACAGTTGTTCACTGTTATATGTTCGAAAATAAAGTCTTCTCCAAAGGAGGAGCGGGTCAGTTAAGCAAACACGAAGGACTTCCAGAGTTATGTTACCAGGTTATATTTGTCTGGAGCCCACACCGCATTTCAGGCCACAAAATATTTTACTCTACAGAACTAAAAGTAGGCTCAAGTAAGCTGTATAATTCATCTACTAAAGAGGGATTTTTTTTTTCTTGTGCACTTTTCTTTGCGGGATCTGTTTTTGGCCACAAGTAGACACAAGCCTATCTGCACTATCTGATGTCCACAAGCGATTTTGCATATATATATTTATATGTTTGGCCACGTGAAACCAAGTACAGAATTACTGACTAAACCAACAGAGCTCAGTCCTCCCAATTTAGATGTTTTGAGTCTTCAGCATTAGGTTGTTTTTCTAAACATAAAATAATGCTCTAATTGACCTTAGGCTTTTTTTTTTTTCACAGACACAGGAAAACCCAAACACGAACACCAGTTGTTTATGGAATCGCCATATTAATAGTTTATGAAGGGCTAGGGGATGGAAAGCTAGACTGACATTTTCACACCTGCCATCACTAGCTCAAGAAAGACAGTAGGCAGAAGAAAGAAACATTAAATACATTAATTACCATCTGTAAGTAACTAGCAACAGATACAGAGAAAAGTGGGTAAATGGAAACAACATAGTAGAGATGGAAACATCAGCAGAAAATTAGAAGTCTTTTATTAAAAGAAACACATTAGGAGCATTTGTTCCACGTGCTGGACACTCCTTTGGAAAGCTAACAACCACATTTTCTTAAATTACATTAAGACATCCGTGTCATCGACAAGTCTAGTCTTAGAAAAGCTGATGCCGATATGAACACCCAAACAGCTGTGCTTAGGTGGAAGCGGGCCCTAAAGAACAAACTCTTCCTGTAGCAGCACTGCCCAACGGCGCGAGCCAGGAGCACGCCGGCCTTGGTACCCACACCCAGGGTGGCTGCGTGGCCCTGGCGCAGGGAGGGAAGCTCTCTCCCATGGAGCCCATTACAACTACCTACGGCCTTGCTCTGCTGCAACACCCAGCTCTCACCCACTGAGGGGTCAACGAGGGCCTCAGCTGTCCCTTGGAGGGCAAAGCAACCTTCCATCCCTCCTGCTCACCAGGAAAGCACGACCCAGGAGACCCGCACAGGACGCGCACTCTGCCTTGAAGCCCCGCAGGGAAGGTGCCATAGAGGGGTTCACGGTGACCCCTCCGGTGAGGCAGGGCACCCCGACGCCGCCGGGGGCCCGGCCAGGCACAGTGCCCGGGGACGGCCAGGCAACCACGGCTCGCCACGCTAGCGGCGTCCGGTGGGGAAGCACAGCGCCACAGGTGAACCTTCCTCCGCTCGGAGAGAGGACAGAGCGAGCGAGCGAGCCTCCCTCCCCTCCCCCTCCCCGCCGCCCCCCTCACAC
>VZSC01019993.1:733119-765843 GCA_013398225.1 Steatornis caripensis | reverse complement strand
GGGGGGGGGGGATTATTAGGATTATTTTTTTTTTTCCCCGGTGGGGAAAAAACCAACAGCGAGTGTACGTACGCGTATGCGCACGTATCTCCGCGCGCNATCTTAATACGCTTTTTTAACCTGTTTTCATGGACAATCAATACACTGTTGCGTCGTCGCCGTCGAAACCCTTTTTTGGTTTTAACGTGCATCGCAACCCAGTTACCTAATTACAGACAAACACATAAACACTGTGTGCAGCGGTGGGTTTGGTTTTTGGGGTTGTTNGGGGGGGGGGATTATTAGGATTATTTTTTTTTTTCCCCGGTGGGGAAAAAACCAACAGCGAGTGTACGTACGCGTATGCGCACGTATCTCCGCGCGCGTTCTGTCGGGCTGTGTGTGTGTGCTGTAGCAGTTTCCCAGCGCAGGGAGCTGTGCAGAGCCCGTGAGTTGTCAGTCATATGACAGCGATCCCCTTGTGCTAATTGCCTCGGTCGGGAAGGAGGAAGAACGGAGGCTCCTTCCCTTTAATGGACATATTTTGTTGCTCTCTTTTTTTCTTTTTTTTTTTTTCTTCTTCCCCCCCCTTCTCCCCTCGCCGACCCAAGCAGCCGGCCGGCCGGAGCTGCGCCCGCCGCTCACATGTCGGCGTTGCCCCGCTGGGCGCCGGGGGGGCCGGGGCCGCCGGCTCCGCTCCGCAGCCGGGAGCTGCTGCGCCCGGTGACCGGATCAGAAACCTGCTGGCTCTTCAGAAGGACGAAGGAGCCTTTCCGAGAACGTTGCAAGGCAAAATGTTACGACCTTCACGTGCCTGCTAATTGTGTGCGATGCCTTTTTTGGGTTGGGTTGGTGNAGCTCCGCTCTTGGACAGATGGGAAGGGGCTGTGAGGGAATGCGTGGCATTTGGGATCAGGTTTTGCTACCGGGTTTGGAAGAGATGATCTTGCTAAAATAAGTAGAGTTTGGTATGGAAACTTGGTGTGTGCATTTTCTGTGTAACACGTCCATAGGGATCGTTTCCTATAGTGGAAAGAATAATCCCAAAACATCAGCTTGTTGCCATAACAGTTCATACCGTTTTGGTTTGGTGTGTTGTGTTTTGTTTTTTTTTTTTTTTTTTGTTCTGCTAGAAAGTCAGCAGGGTGAATTGAAATTGAAAACCGCAGACTTCACCCATTTAGGATGGTTTTGTTTTTTGTTTTGTTTCGTTTCGTAGGGCAGAGGGGAATGCGGGGGGGGGTGGGGGAAGTTGTCCATGTACTGTTGCATGTATATTTGAACAGAGTACTTTCTTGGCAGATGGTCAGGGTTTTAAAAGGAAGTCTCCTTTGGCATTGCGTGAAAGAAAGAGCGAGATGACTCATACAGTTGCACTCTTGGCCAGTAGATAAAGTTCTTGTTCATTGTGGGACTCCCAGCAGGACCTCAGAGTAATTTCCCGTTTTGCATCCTATAGAATAGGACATTTCTATTCTGGAACTTTTTTCTCGCCTCCCCTCTTGTTGTTGAAGTTCCCCGTGCTCCTCTGAAAACGCATGGGAGCAATTCAAGTAATGTGGCGTGCATGCCAGTGCGCTTGGAAATGACATTCTTTGAAAGTCGAGTGTGCTGCGTTCTCATGCACAGGAAATGGGAGGATGTCTGCTGCTCCATTGATGTCCCCAGAAGACGGGCCGGCAGCTCCGCAGCCATGCTGAAATGTGGCTTTGTTTTCTGACACGCTGTTTGGGTTTTAACTGCCTGTCAGAGCACATTGTGTTCAGTTGGGTCCTTTCAGCCTCGTGTTTGTGTGAGAGAGATACAAAACAACTTGAAATTAGACGAGGCGCAAGAGCAAAGTGTAATTATTTGTTGTGGTTCTCTATGGTCCTTTTCAATGTCAGCCTACTGAAAACACAGATTTTATGATGAGGGCGATGATAATTTGACTGACTCATTAGAATGCTATTTTGGAAACCAAAGCTGACTTGCACCTTCAGCTGTGCGTTTGAACTCCTGCCCAGGTCTCGAAAACTGATTTCTTTTCATCCTAACAGTCACCTAGTTACGGCTGGAGGAGCCTTTAATTTGTTTTGAACCTAGAAACCTCAAATCGAACGTACTGCATTCCTGCATGTTTTTTGAAGTGTAGAATACAATTGGGTTTATTTTCAAGCAAGCTTGTAACTTTTGTCTTTTTTCTTCCTTCTCTTTCACCTAGACGTGTTTGGAGCTGGAACGGTATCTTCAAAGTGAACCCTGTTACGTTTCTGCATCTGAAATCAAATTTGATAGCCAGGAGGATCTCTGGACCAAAATTATTCTGGCACGTGAGAAAAAGGAGGAATCTGAACTGAAGAACACGTGTGTCCCAAAAGAGGACAATCTCACTAGTCAGAACTTAGAGACCAACAGTTTGAATTCTGATGTGAGCAGCGAATCTTCAGACAGCTCTGAGGAGCTCTCACCCACGACAAAGTTTACCTCTGACCCTATATGCGATGTTTTAGCCAGTTCAGGAAACTTGAGTTCGTCTGTCACTTCCACTCCCCCTTCGTCTCCTGAGCTGAGCAAGGAGCCTTCTTCCCAGCTATGGAATTGTACGCCGGGTGAGTTGCATTCACCGGGGAAAATTCGTACCGGTACCGCTGGAAAGACTGCAGAAAAAGGTACACCCGCCAATGGTGACACCTCGCCAGATGGCAGAAGGCGTGTTCACAGGTGTCATTTTAACGGTTGCAGGAAAGTTTACACCAAAAGTTCACATCTGAAAGCACATCAACGCACTCATACAGGTTAGTAACCATATGCTTGTTAAGAGTTGGCAAGTACTGTAGGGAATACCCCTGACGCTGGTGGCGTCACAGCGTTACACAATCCCTGGGTGGGAGCCCAGGTTTGGAGAGATGATGTGATAGTAGCAGAGGCTTACCAGCATGGATGACATCGCTTCCTCATTCTCTTCGTAAGCCAGCTGAAGCCAAGACAGTTGGTAGATTGGTCCGTAGCAAACAGGAGTCCGTAGCAGATACCATAGCAAATAGGAGCCATTTGTCTTAGTAGGCTGTAGTGGGGAAGCCGCAGTGGCACGTGGTCTTCAGGAACAAAGATCTAGCCAAAATAGGCCCTAGACCTTTGCTGACATGACCTTTGCTGACATTTATTTCTAAAGCAAAAGCAAGCTGAGACTTTTCTTGCAAAAAAAGGAATGTCGTATCCAAAAATGGGTCAGATCACTAAATGCTGTAGGAGCTTGTTTTCATGGTTCAGTCTACATAGGGTCTATTCAATCGGACATCCCAAGGCCTTGATTATATAAAGTGTAACTATAGTTGTAAATCATTTAACAGTCTTGTGTGCCGTCGTTATTGTCAAAAATTTTGGAAAGCCATAGTGTGTTTTAGTCTTTCTAATATGTCTGCCTAATTGGACTTACAAATGTATGATTTACTGTACGATTTCACCCCAGAATACTGAGCAACAGTATTTTATTGTTATGGAACCTGAACTAGAAATAATAATCCTGTGTGTTATTGGGAACAGAAGTGAGGCAGATAGACCCTTCAGGGCTTTTATAAATATTTTACGGTTGAAGTAGCATGCTGATTTGCTTGTTTGAACGTTATTGTTTGACGTGGCTTTATGACAGCAGTTAGATATGTAGAGCTGCACCTTGGCTCAACAGTCATTGCTTAATGTGAGGAATTGGCCTGGCCGTTCTTGGTGTACCAATCCAAAGACCTGTATGGGTTTGGTTTCTTGCCCCCCTTCCTGGTATGTGGAAAGAGAATTCAAGGAAAATAACCTATGTTGGCTCATGAGCTCAGCGTTTTGTGGCTTTTATGGGAAGTCTGAGCAAGCTCAGATGCTCCCATTGTCATGCAGAAGTCAGATAAAACAAGATTGTTTCAAGAGGAAAGAACAACTTCCACTGAAACCGTGGTGGTTAAGCACACATAAATAGTTGCCAGCCTCAGAAGTATTGCAGAAGTGTTGTTCTGGTGCTGTGTGGCTGAGAACGTTCCTGTGAATGGAAGTGGTATTTCTTGAATGCTGAAATAGCAGTGTTCAAAGTGGTGTGCAGGCTTTTCCAAGAATATGTGGCTCAGCAGAAAGGAGGTTGCATGTTATGCAGATGAGTGAGTGGCAGAGGACTTTGATGCAATACAGTAGCCTAATTGCCTTTTGGAGCCTAGCTGTGCTGTCTTTAATCACCTTTATGAGGTGAATGATACCTGTTTGGGAGTAAGCCTGCCATTACAGGTGAACAGGAATGGTAGAAGGCAGGATTTCTTTGTTTCTTGTGAGCCTGTTAAATCGCCTTTTTTTTCTTTTTTAATAAGAATGAGATTATTTGATGTGCTATTGCGGCAAAATAGTTAAGTAGGAATCGTGAATGAATTTTGCCTTCTTTGCCTACGTGTTCTGAAGCATTTGGATAGGTTAAATAAAACTGGATGTCTTTGGAGGGTGGAGGAGGTTTACATAGAAAATGAATGGGATAGCACCTATCTTTCTTTGAATGAAGTCATGACTAACGTGTAATCTGCTTCCTTTGTAGGGGAAAAGCCTTACAGATGTTCATGGGAAGGGTGTGAGTGGCGTTTTGCAAGAAGTGATGAATTAACCAGACACTTCAGAAAGCACACTGGTGCCAAGCCTTTTAAATGTAGTCACTGTGACAGGTATGTGACTGAAATGCACCTATTAAAATAGTTATTTTTAATGCTTGTTGGAAAGTGAGTCTAGGCTGCCTTTCACTTGTGAAGGAATCATTTGGGAACACAACTGTGTCTGGTATTTTTAAGGGTTTATTGTATATTTAGACTGGAAAAAACCCTTCCGTTTTACTAATCGTGGGAATGTGGCTTGTAGCATGATGTTGCAGACGAGTGTTGAGAAGGCGCTGGTGTTGACACCCATCATCAGAGCTCCTGGGTGCCTGCAGACACCTTGAGCGCTCCCATGTATCCAGGGAATTCCACATCCCTCCCCTGCCAGCCATGTTCTGGAGTAGCAGAGCGAGGGGGGATGCTTCAGCCCCGCGTACGGTGTCGTGCGTGCCAGCAACCACGGGCTAATGCGCAACTCGACTCTTGCCTTGCAGGTGTTTTTCCAGGTCTGACCACCTGGCCCTTCACATGAAGAGACACCTCTGAATGGGTCAAGAGGTGAATCCTGTGGGCTAAGAGGCGTCAAGGTTGAAGAGCCTTGAGCGGAGGGATGCGTGTTCCAGCCAAAGCATGCCATTTTGCACCCTACCCAGTTGCCTCCAGGACCTCACTTCCTTGAAGGTCTTTTGAGGGCTAATAAGTCATGTAAGAAACGGCATAGCAACCGCGGTGCGTGATGTTTGGGGTTTCCTGGACTCATACACTGGTATCTAACCTTCTGAGTGGCTCCTAAGCCTTTGCCGTGAGCATGTGCACTGAGAATGTTAATGATTGGGCGACTGTATGCGATGAGGATCTCTTGATGACTGTATGCTGAGGCACATTTTTTTTCTTGTGGTTGTTTTATAACTGTAAGAGAAAAAAAATAGTCTGAATGTCTTGTATGTGAGGAATATCTCGTGAGATGGGACGACCACCAATCATTTCCAAGGGGTGGGGGGGAGGGGTGTCTGCACCTTTTTAGAGGGAAAACGGAGAGGGGAAAGGGGGGAATACAAAGAGTCAGGATGCCAGAATGGAGATGGGGGACCTCCCCGTTCCTGTGTGAGAGGAGCTTTAGGTGTCTGGTGCAGCTATTAAACGTGCAATGTGTCAAGTAGCTTGTTTTACTTGCTACAGAGCTCATTTGTAATCCATTGTATAAGCTGTGTATTTACAGATGTAACACAACTATAACTTTTCATTATAATACAAAGGTTATTGCATGGTTCTGGGGAACTATATGCTTTTCCATTCTTTAATCAGGACTGCAGTTTTGATTCCAGTTAAGAGCAGCTAAAATACAATTGGTCTAATGTTACATAATGTATGGAACATGAATAATTTTTTCTGTTGGGTGGATAAAACCACTATTGGTTAGAAACTGATTTTTCTCATGCAGCTAATTTTTCTCTTATTTATGCCTTGAGGACTAACTTCTGGTTTTCTAGCTGTTAATGCACTGTTGACCTTAATAATGGTGCCTTATGCAAGTGACCTTCTCTTGTAGGGGGTCTTATACAGGGGTATGGGTGATGCATGCTTTATTAAGGCTCTCTTTTCACCTGGCATTGTACTGTATCAAATGTATAATATGAGGGGAAAAAAAAGGTTACTTCCAGGGTCCTCCTTCACAAAGACAAATATAGAGAAAAGTCGTTCATGTCAGTACAGTATTTGTTTAACTTAGACAAGTTGACTGTGTTACAGTATAATGCATATGCCAATTCAATACCTGACCAGTTCTGCCACCTTGAGACTTTTTTTATATTGACCTTGCACAACAACTGTGTATATACACACCCCAACTGTACTTGATATGTTAAGTTTTCATACATATTAAAGATACAGAAGTATTAAAAGATGTATTTGCTTAAAAGGCACAAGTTTCACATCTATATATCTAGCTATCTGTTGGTCATACAGAAAGAAACTATATTACTTTTTTTTTTAAAAGTGGGCAGAAAAATAATTGTGTATGTATATTTGTGTGTACAGTCTGTGTATGTGTGTATATATATAGATAATATATAAATATTTTTTTTAAAAGGAAAAAAAATTAGAACACATAGCTAGAAAATGCCACAGCCCATCAAAATATTCCCTCCCCCCTGCAGTACGGTCATTAAGGAGACAAAGAAATGAAAGATACAGTTATTAAAATCTAGCATTTTTAGAGGCTTTACCTTTAGCTTAATTGTATGCTAAAGGCTTTGTTGGCATTCAGTCCTTCTCAGACTGCTGACTGTGTTTCGTAGTTATTAGGTTGTCTGGAGTAGCGTATCTGTGGCCATTTAAGAATGATATGAACCGAATATTGGCATGCTAAAAGAGTATTAGCTGTGTGCAGATGAAGTACACTCGGCTTTTGGCCTTCCGGCTTGCTGGAGGACCTGTGAGTGAGCTAGTCGTTGTGGTGGTTGACCTCTAATTTTACATAGTTCAGCTAAAATAAAGACTGTTTTTTCCTAGAGTAGGAATAGTCTGTCCAAAAGCAGTATTTTTTTTTTTTTCAAACCAGCTCACTACAGTCGATGAGATGAAACACATGACCTGTTTCTTTTTCTATTTATTATCGGTCTTGCTTACTATGCTAATATTTTGGTATATCTTCCTGGAAATGTATGTAGATAAGTGGTTTAAAAAAAAGTATATGCAAGTGATCTGGTTCTGAGGAACACACAGGCTTAAATCATTCTCATTTCATTTTTGGTTTAAATTGCCTGAAAATGCATTTTTTTTTTTTCTTCCCCCAAACAAACAAAATTTCCCAGAAGATGGATTTCTACTTAGGGTTGGGTTTTGTTGTGTTTTTAACTCCTTGTTTGCATTGTCCTTGGCTTAGCCATAATTCTTATAAACAAGAAAGTAAACAAAAGCAAAAACAAACAAAAAAACCAACCCCAAACAAAAAAATATTTAAACTTGCACTGGCTTGTCTCAATTGTGAAATACCATCAGACTTGTGTGGATGGGGTGGGGCTGCGTGCCATATATCAAATGCCTGTAATTTTCTTAATAAGCAAGTACACTTTGTTCAGGTGATAACTGAGCCTCAATCAAGCTGAAAAATAAAAAATAAAACATTTTTGCTTGAAATTTAAGAAGAAAAAGTTTCTATTAGTGAAATTTCTTTTTTTGTTTTTGAAGCACCCTGTTATCTAAAGAATCTCTTTGTAAGATTTTTGTAAAAATTTTGTTTTACAAGATTTTATTTGAAATTGTTTTTTGCAAGATTGTTATATTTCTGTATGAATGTATTTTTTATTGGAATAACATAAAAAGAAATTCTTATCAGCATCACGGGTCTGGTTTCATCTTTCTCCTCTCTGACATCCCACACACCCAACGATGTCAAATAGCGTGTCGATGCTTTGCCTTGAGTCACCTGCTCGCAGGTACAAACGCCTTCGGGTCAGGTCGCTTTGCGGAAGACGAGCCCTGATGAGAAGATGATTTTGGCAGTAGAAACTAAAAGTTCGTCCGTGTCTGGAAAGCTTTTATTGATTCATCTTTTGTCGCAGCGGAATAAATAGTTAACGTGATTGTTACTGCAAGACTGCACCTTTATTCCACATCGTTAGTTCTGGAGAGGTGAACGCACATAGGACAAGTTCTGCATGTGGGAAAGGAGTTTCAGTTTTCAGTTTCATTGAAAGTGAAAGAAAAAACCAGAAAAGCTATGGCTGGGCTGGAGGGCACCTGTCCTTAACTTTTGCTGCTGAGTGTGGGCCTTTGAACTGCCCTGTCGATGGGGAAGCAAGCCTGAAAGCTTAAAGGCACAGTTGTGGGAAGGAATGCAGGGAAGGAACCACGCGAGGTCTGCCTGGCTCAGGGGCGCAGATCTGAGCCTGCTCTAGGGCCGACCTGACCCACGTGCTGGTGGTGACCTTCAGCCAGCCAAACACAAGACTCTGTGTGAACTGCATTTTTTCAAAGCAGTGGCTCTTCAGAGCACGCCTGGCATCTACACTGGCTTCAGACAAATGCAGAATTTGTTTGATGGTGCCTTTGGCTTCTGCTTCGCTCGTGGTGGTGTTCAAAACCCCTTAAGCAGTGAGTAGAACTATTGGCAGAAACGGCAAAGTTATATGCTGAGAAACTGCCTTTGAACACGTGAGTTCAGTTCGCGGTAATTGGATGTTTCATGGCTTTAGATTAGAAATGATCTAAAAACGATGCAGAAAAGAACTGAATCAATTAATTCTGTCTCTATTTGTGTGGAGGAGAGACCCTTGCCTCCTACCTCAGCCCTGCAGTGGGCTGGTAAGTAGACAATATGCCTCCATATGGGCATGGAAGAAATGGCAACTTAAGCAAATTTGTGATCTGCAGTGGTATAGGTGTATTAAGTTTTGCTGCTGGTACATATCTCACACAATGAAACACATGTCTTCAGGGAAACTTAGTTACAGTTGCAATAGAAATAGGAAAGGCTACTGAGGTTTAGGGATTGTGACATTTTGCCTCCTCATCTGTATATGATGTAGAAATGGAAATATTTTTGAAGAACTGAGCTTGACCTTGCAGGTTCTCCACCCAAAATGTTCAATGGGTGTGTAATACAGAACAAGGTTTGGCAAATTTTTGCCTGTTTACTGGGTGTGTGTCATCTGGGGCTGTGTCTTACTGTACCTTCTAAAAAAAAAAGCCTGATAATTCTATTATTAAGAATGTGACTGGGATCCCACCCGCTTTGTTTTCTCAGAGAGATTGTACTGAAAACACAGCGGTGTTCAGGAAAAAAAAGACTAGTGACAGAGCTATTGGGCAACAAGGAAACTACAAAGCAGAAAGCAATAGCCATTTCAGGGTTAGTGCATTTCAACATGCACATCTACTGCAGGCTTGCTTAATTCCGGATTTTGAAATGCAGAGCAGATGGGAAGGGATGTGAATTTGAGGGTGAAGAAGTCAAGTGGCTTAGGTATGGACCTCGATCAGTAGCTTCAGCGAGTTCCAACAACTTCGACTGAGGTTAGCAAGGTGAAAATGAGGACAGAGCCTGTGAGGCAACATGTTGGCTTCTGACTGCAAAAGTTAGATATGGCGTGTTTGTGCACTTAGACACGCATGTGCATGCAAAGGTCAAGATCAAACAGTTAAAATCCCAAAACAAAACCTGTTTGGGTATTTGAGTATTTGGTTGGTTTTTTTTTTCCTCTTGGGTGTGAAAAATCCTGGCACAGAAGTGGTTTAGTGCAAGTAGGGCGTATCACAGTTTACCAAATTATTTGAACAACTGTGTGTTATAAATACAGGCTGACTTTGAAGTTCACAATAGACAATGGTTGCTGTTTTCTGAAATTGGATGTTCATATTGTTTAGAAGTTACTGTCTCGCTTCCCTTTAAACCGTATTATGATTTGTCGCAAGCTGAATCTAGAATTGTTGTGTCTCTTGGAGCCTGTTGAAGACAAGCTGTATTTTATTCTTTCCTATTTCCAAGTCGTTCATGGTACCTCTGCCTTTGTGTCTGTCTTTTGCCTCTTCCATTCTTCTCAGCTACTTGAGCCTTTGCTCTGTGTTTTCTTTAATTGCACCGAAAGCTCTGAGGAATAAAAAGAACCTCTGTATATCGCACAAATAGCAGCAGCAAAATTACAAACAAGTAGGAAAAACACTACAGTGATTGTTTCAAAAAGTAGCTGAGCCTTATTTATGCAGCACCGAAGGAGTACATGATCTTACATATCCACACAACAGGGAGAGACAGCCTTTAATAAGAGGAAAGCAACGTGGTCCATCCATCGGAGGTCTCCTTAGCCTTGTCTGGAGAGAGGAGTTAAGGTAGACTGAAACGGTAAGGGGAGCTCTAACTGCACAAGAGTCGGGGCGGGGATGACAGGTAAAGGAGGTTTCCCCTCTGCTTTTTAAAGCGTAAAAGGACCTGTATTCCCCACCTTGTTCCTCCATTTTTCAAAAATTCCTTGGAGACAAAATGGCTTGGGTAGGAAATCTTTGCAATACTTTTTTCTCAAGCTTTTCCAGCTTTGCTTCCTCAGGTAGCGCTGGTTTATAGAGCAGGCAACACCACCAATACTCCAGTTCTTTATTTCTGGTGACAAGAGGTTACCCAGCAGCTTGTACCCCCACAGAAGTCCGCCTGCCTTTGCTTCATCCCATGGGACTGTGCAGCCAAGAGGCATTAACAGATACTTCTGAAATAAAGCCTCTGACATGGCAAGAAACTCTGCTGAGATTACACAGTGCAAGGCAATAGTGTATTTTTTTTCCCTTTAGCTCTCTTACCTCTGTGTTGGCTGTTTCATCCCTTATTCATGGTCCCTAGATATATGGCATTTATTTTTGATCAAACCTGTAGCAATACTATCTCGTAACCATTTGAGCTCTTACATATGAGGGAGAATGAGCAGATGGAGTATTGCTTTTGCACGTAGGTCTACAGAGGTTTAATGAGTCTAGGATTCATTGGCACTGCCCTGGGAAATAAGGGTTTGCAGGTTCATGCATTAATATGGCGAGGCCTTGGTCAAAAGCTCATTTAAGTCAAGGAGAAATTCCTCACTGAATTCAACTTGCTCCAAACACAGTCATTTTTTCGTAGAGCTGAACCCGAGGAGGAGGTACATTTGAAATCCATTCAGAACGAAATTTTCATTCAATGACATTTATGACTATATTTTGTCCATTTCCTACGAACATTTGATAGCTTGAATTTACAAGCGCAAGCACTGCAAAGCTGATTTTTTTTAACAGAAATATGATTTTTTTTCTGAAATTCATTTTTGATTGCAGGCTCGTGATAAACCTTGCAATTTGTTCTGCAGTTTCAGTTACACAACAGCTACCTAGTAATTTTGTAAGTTATAGCAGCGACTTTATTGAACTGTAATGTTTTCAATCTGAATCCTTCAACAAATTAGTGGCTGAGAAAGTATTAACTGAAGAAATTAACTGGATTTGTAGAATACCATAGCAACAAAGGTGGCCTATGGCTTTAAAAAAAGCGCTGCATCAGATACGAGCCAGCACGTTTTGTTAAAATAAAGAGAAACTACTTGGAATTTGCAACTGAGGCTACAGATTGGTCGTGTTCGTGAAATATAGGTTTACAATTTGTCACAGGAAAAATAACTTCGTAAAGCAAAACTGCTAAGGTGTTTTAAGATCATCTATTACGCGGACGTGTCTAGTGCAGCCATTTTGAATTGGTGTCATGATAGGAAACAGATGGCATATGTGTTTATGTTTAACATTTAAGGAGGTATGGAAAGCAATTGGGAGGTGATGTATTTTGTTAATGGGCAAGTAAAGCCTCGTATGTACAGTTAAAATAGAATGTAAAAAGCAAGCAACATTTTTTCAGCACAAATGAGGCAATGCAACAACACGCTTAAGTAGATTTATTTGACTTGTTTCACTTTAAATAATTTTAATGAGGAATTCTGTAAATGTTTTTGAGCGGAGATAGAAAGTAATCTGGTAACCACATGTCTTGATGTAAGCCAAGCTGTTCTTTAACAGCACTTTCTTTCAATACAATATAAATTTAGCTGGAATTAGCATTGCTGAATATTAGTCCCTCAGTGCCTCACTTGCTAAACCTCCATATTCTTTTTATTGCCTCTGTGCATTTCAGAAGCAGAATGTGTGGTCAGTTCTGGACAAAGGCAAATTATCTAACGGGGCTGGGGAAGGCAATGTATCTGCTGAATTCTGTAACGTAACAAGCACCTCGGTAATAATTCAGGAACGTAGCAGAGCTGCACTGGATACAGTAATGTATTTTTCCTGTAACGTGCTACCTTTTCGATTTGATGCTGAATATATCAAAAATCTATTTATGCATTCAAAGCTGTATTTTTCTGAATTTTATGTACTTCACCTTACTGTATGTTATTTCATTTTTAAGATTTATCTTTGAACATACAGTGATAGCCAAAGACTATTGTTCATTTCCAGGCTTCGCTAGGCAAGTTACTCAGTCTTCTGGGTTTTCCCTTATTTGTTTTTGCTAACTATGAAGAGGACATTGAGGACAACTGCACTTTAATAGATCCTCACTGTAATTAATTATTCAGCAGCAGTAGACGTATTAGCAGTAGTACTCAGATGTGCAGAGGAGGCTGAGATCTTACCATGGTGAACCTAAAAGGGGAAAGGCTCTTCCATCCAGGTTCTGCTTAATTAGACCGTGGCTCGTTTGGAATTACCCACATCCAAAGAGAGAGAAAGTAGTTTTGCAAACTGTTCTGATGATCTCAGCGGCTTTGCTTTTCCTGGTCAGACGGATGATGCTGTTGATATTTTACTATAATTCCATTCAGTCCCATCTGCCTGTCACAGGTGAACTCATTCTGGACAACGGCATAAGAAATCACCATGCAGAACACCGGGTTTCAGTGCGTTTCACTGAGCATTTTTAGGTGGGACCTTATAATGCCCAGCCATGTCTCACGTGACTGGGAAATTTTCTATCGTTTCATGATTTTGTTTTCTATTTCTAACAACCTTCTTCTGGCGACAACTTTGGTATATTCTATGTGAAGTGTGTTGGACCTACTGAGATTTCTTCTTAATTTGAAAAAAATCGTTAAGAATTAATCTTTAATCCCACAGATAGAAAAGAGTAAATAAGAGATGTAATAATGTTACAGTATTAATGGGATTTGAGCCTCAGCAGGAAATAGATGCATTATTCATAAGGATTGATGGTCTTTAGTGTCCCAACAGCTCCTTGTGGGCCTTTGGAGGTATTAGACTGGTCACTGGAGAGCGGGTTGCTCTAATGCTCAATAAGCTAAACCAAAAATACCGCTAGAATGGTAAAGCGAAAACTAATCAAATCCTAAATATAAATATGATGATACAAATCCGTCCCCTAGTTATCTCCAGAAACCACCCTGTCAGTGACTTGTCCCTTATTATCTTTAATCAAGCAGAACAGAGAGGCGTTGAATGCCACAGCAGATCTGTGTAACAAGGCACTGCAGGTGAAATCTACAGTGCCGTGCTTTCCGCTATTCATGTGCTGCCGGCCGGCCCCTGCGCCGCTAGCGAGGGAAAGGGCAGCAAAAAGACAAAGAGATGCTGTGTTTACACAGCGCCTGTGAAGTCCTCTGTAGCTTCTTCTAATTTCCTTCCCCAAAGTCCAGACCACAGATGCTTCATAAGGCAAAACCAGCCTGGATGCCTGTAGGTAAAAATTATGTGGTAACACGCAACAAAGAAGCTGACTAAAGATTTCTGCAGTAAGGTTTCCAGCACGTACACAGATGGGATCTACTCAGACTCTGATCTCTGTGTTCTGTGACAGGACATTATTGATCTTAACCGTTATGGACAACTTAAACAAAACAAAAAGAAAAAAAAAATAGAGTCTGTATTCTTTCGTTTATCCAAGCAGGTTAGGCACCACGGTCTGAGTATCTGAAGCTAAAACTTCTAGTCACCAAACAAATGTAACTGTGTAATTCAATATTGAAAAATACCTTTTTCATTAGACATTAAGTATCTTGGGATAATGATAAGGTCGTGAAAGACTAATGTGTTTGGCCAGGAGAGAGAAGAAGATTCATAGAAGAATAAAGAGCTGTGGGATACGGCTCCTTTTGGCACAAAACATAGCACCCTAAGTCTGCTCAGGTAAATATTTGTGTGTGCAGATAGTTTAATGCAAAGCAGATTAAGCCTGGATTCTGAAATAAACTCCATGCAAACAGCCTTCTGACCCTCACCTTCTGTCCCCTGAGACACCAAAAACCACACAGGACTTCTTTTGAGCGTCACAGAGGACAGGGAAGGATCCTGATAAGGGATGTGGAACCCCGAAAGGAGATGTCCTCCTGGGGCTGTGCAGCCAAGGTCTTGGGTGCACCACGATCCTGAAGGTGATAAAGTGGGGGGAGAGAGAGAGTGGGTCAAGTTTCAGGAAGGATGTGGCTCTTTGTGATATTGGTGTTTAAAAATGCAAATCAGAGCAAAGGTGCTAAAAGACAAAATCTTCAGCCTTCATGCTGTAGCACTGGCTTTTTTCAGTGTTTGGTGAGAAACCCTTGGCTTTGTGCCCGGCTAGGTATTCCTTACAGCAAAAGGAAGAGGCGGTACCCGCTAGTCCCTTCACTCCATGACATGTAAGTATGAGCTTACATTTTAAGGCTAGAATTAAGTTCTTAATACAAAGGCATTAACAAAGGAAAAATGATGACTATAAGGAGCCCGAGAACCTTCATATTTTTTGTGACAATTTATATACATATGCAAACACACAGATAAATGGAAACAGATTTTCTTGCCTGGAGTTTTTATTTTCTGTATGCTGTTACATTCCAATAAAACAGTGTCCTTCAAGAGTAATCTGTGGGACTAATAATAATATATCAGCCTTAAACTAGAGTGTAAGATGAAAGCAGCTGAAAACACTGAACAAAATCAAACAGTCTGTGCTAGTGAAACAGATGCAAAAACCCCAAAACCATTAAAGGCAAAAAATAAAGCCAACTTTCAGAGTTCTTTTGAATTTAACACTTTGTGTGAGTATGAGTAACAGAAGCACATCGACATTGAAGTTGTTGATGATCGTATTCAGTGAATATTATCCAAGCTTCCACAAGTCAGGAACCAGGTCTTAAAAAAAAAAAAAAAAAAAAGTGCAAGGTTGCCTTAAAAGTCTGAAAATTAACATAGTGGTAATATGACATTGTTGGGTTTTTTTTTAATTGAAATTCTGTATTTTGGATCCAGCAGGGTGCATTCAGAACAAGTTTTCATTATATTCTTTGCAATGAAGGTTAGAAATTTCTGTTTTAAAAATGAGTTAGGAAACTGAAAAATAAAACTGGTAATAGATACTCAAGGTCATACTATGAAATGGTGTGAATTGGTCACACAGAGGCAAGCGTATGTAAGTAAAGCGTATGTAAATAAAACGTATGTAAATAAAATAGAGTAAATCAGCAGTTTCCTTGATTTCATGGGCCAGAAGGCCTGAGCCATATCTTTAAGGCTGACAATGTCTGGAAAATATTGTTAAAGCAAAAACACCCCCAAAATCTGACAACATGGTCCTTCTTCACCTAAAGTCCAGAGAAGGAGCAGAGTCCTTAGAAGTGCCTAAGGAATGTCATTAAGTATTCCTCCGTGGAGAGTCCACGTGAGCATTGCTCTGAAGTGACATTTTTTCCTTTCTGTTGTTCCACTTAACATTTTTATCTGGTTATTCTTAGCAGATGTAAGTAACTATGACAGGAAGACAGAGTGGAAAATTAAGACTTGTTAAGGCTGTTACATACCAAAAGGATCATGTCATAAATGAGATTTAGTCTGGCCAGTTTGGGATATTATTAAGTAATCACGTTCAAGGTGGATGCGTTTGAGACAATAAAAGACCGCCAGAGGTTGTTCAGTTTCAAAGGGCCAAATCTTTTTATGCTGAGAAGTTATGTGGATGCGATTTCGGTGGCAGTGAGGGACACAGGCTCCCTCCCAGCTGTTGAACACGGGGGGCTTCTGCTCCTGGGAAGGGAGGGCAGCTCTGGTTATCCCGTAACCCTTCTGGATGATCTTTCTGCCAAGTAAATGCTGTTTTCCCATGTCTCATTTTCCATGTCCGTACCACTAGTGTGCATTCGCCTCTGGCTTCAGTCTGCAGTAACCTCTTGAGAGTAAGAGCAATAAATTCAGCACCCTGGGAAAGGGTTGCATGCGCTGAAAATGTCACTATCACGTAATTTGGTTTTGAGGAAAGTGTGTTTAAAACCAGTCATAAAGGCTGTGAATAACGAGCATATTCCAATACTATGGACACAACAAGGAAATGTCAACAAAACCGCAACAGGAAAACAGTACGGCTTTTTCTTGGCTTTGAGAGAATACAATGAGTCTAATGTCGCTGCTTTCTCATTTTTTCCTGTGTTATCGGCATGGAAAGCTGGGCTGGACTTAGCTGAATCACTGCTCAGAAGTCAGTCCAAAATTTGAGTGAGTCAAACAGTGTATGGGATACAGAGTGACATGTGTGTTTAGTGTCAGTAGGGTTTGTCGTGCAATTCTTCAGGGCATAATTCATGACATTTTTCTGCCTGCAAGTAGCCCAATCATTATATGAATCATGTAAAGGAATGATACTGAAAGCTATCATATCATAAAGCTGCAGAGTTTTCCACTGAAACAGCAGCTTAGAAGAGCTTCAGAAACATGCTAACAAAGATGGTAGCTTGCTGGGATATCTGTTGTTACACACACACAAAGAGATTGAGCTGATGTGGGGGAGGGAGTGTTAGAGGAAGGAGGAGAAGAGAAGAGGGATAATAAAAAGTGACAAATAATGTTTTTAAACTTAATGTTCTTCACTTGTAAATTCAAGATTTAAATGCAGAGCATATTTTTTTTTCTCTAGTTATCTTTCTTCCTCCCTCCTCCTTTCTTAATTCCTCACAGAGTAGGAAAAATCTGTCCTCAGGGTTTTGCCCTGGTATCTTTCATCTTTTCCAGTCTGCCACTTCTTCAAATGGAAATGATGTCTGTTTATAATTTCAAGCTGTGCAAGTAGTAAAATATTAGCCAAGTTCTTAATTTGGCAAAATAATTTTGTTTTCAATGCAATCTTGGGTGGCGGGGATGGACACCACCCAGCAGCAACAATAAGTTGACACAGTATTTAAACAGTCAATCAGTCCTAGTATCTGCATGGGTAAATGGGGAAGTCCTTCCTTATCTCCCCTTTGCCATGTAGGAATCTTGTGGAAATGGGGATCCCGTGGAATATGAAGGTAGAAGCGCAGTGTAGAAGGTGGCTCCCTCCTCATCCTCAGTGCAAGGAAGATTGGGGTCATGGTGCTCCTGAAAACAGCATTTGGTGGTGGTGGTGGTCATGCTCCTGTGTGGGAGCAGCTGACAGCAGGACAAGATTTGGGCGAGGAGGGGTGCCGCTGCAGTGGGGCAGGCTCAGCAGCTGTCCCTGTGGCGGTGGGGGTTGACTCACAGGAGCCCACTGCCCCATCCCTGCCAGTTTCACATGCGTTTGCTTTCACATCTACGGCAGGTGGACAATTCCCACTCTCGCAGTTACCTCCATGCTTTTCCAGATTAAAGTTACTGTAACAATAGTATATCATCATCTGCATCACTATTGCATGAGCATTTCCTGGTGATTTTGTCAGCCCCAACTTCTTTGCTCTGGATTCCTAATGACAGGCCACAGCTCAAGAAAGAATTGCACAAAAGGTGCACAATTTGTTGTTAGGGTTTGAAAACAGAGAGTGTCAAACAGTCAGACCGGCTAAGGAATGAAGGAAGTAAATTAGCCTACCTGTGCCCCACTGTGCTGAATCTGGTCCAGCTTTCTAGAAATGCTGGTTCAGCAAAAGCAGGTGGCAAGGAATCTAACTGGAACAGCAGGAGCAACTAGATTTCAAAGTTCACTCTTGTCAGAAACCCTTTTCTTCAACTTACTATGTTTGAAATACCTTGTAGACACATTAAAGAATCATTCTTCCCCCCGCTCTTTTTGCAGTCCAGGGAAACACGACTCTCCTTAAAGCAGATATTTTGGGGAAAGAGCTTTTTGTAAAAATGTATTAACATAAAGTCAGAAGCAGTGTGTTTCCACAAAAAATTCATGGCAAATTTCAGTTTTGGTGAATAAAGAATTTCTATACTACTTTGACTAAGGATCCTTTTTTTGTTTATTCGCTTGTGAGATGCAGAAAAATATTACAATCCGTGTTTTTAGAATGCATTCAATAGCACTTATTTAATGGAAACAAATGACTACAGTGACCCAGATTTCTCTTTTGCATTGTTATGAGAAATAACTGCATATAGAAACCTGTATTTCTGGCAAACAGAAATACTCAGTCACAGCTGCTAGACCTATAGGCTAAAACACAGACAGATATATATTTTCTAAACTAAAGCTGGAACTTCAGTATTAAATCTAACTATTAGAATATAGATGTGAATAATACGTCAGATGAGCACACAACCGAGTGTCTAAGGACACAGCTCCTTAAAACTGTCATGGACTCTTTCTTCTTGTGCCAGAATAAATTTGTGATGTCTCTATTAAAGTCCGCAGAGTAAGAATCATGTAAAATTGACACAATAGTAGGATGTGATCCCACCTGTCTGCGTGACATCTATCATCTTCATCAATTCAAAGACTGAACTTGGGCCGCACATATGAGAAACAGATCTATACTGCTTTCTGGAGAAGAGACAGCTGCCAAAGAGTTATAATTGAAAAATATCTGGGAGCTTAGTGGTGATCTAAATGTTAGTACACCCATTGCAGATCCTCTGCAACGTGCCATCACTACAGCAGCCTCGGAGACTATCTGACACACAGAAAGACTGAGCTGTCTACAAATACAAATTTGGGCTTTCTTTGAGGAGCAGGAGGGGTGCACTTCCCAAACCTGAGAGCTCTGCACTCAGACCACTGGCCCTGGAGGCTCAGGGTCTGGCTCACACCCACTGCCAGGCACCAACCTGGGGAGAAGTTAGGGCAGAACTGACAGCAGGGCACCTCTGGCTGCTTTTGAGCAGCAACCAGCTGAGCATGCCAACCACAGATGACTGGTTTCGGTTAAGTATCACAGAAACATAGAATTGTTTAGGTTGGATAAGACCTTCAAGATCATCACGTCCAACTGTTTACCTAGCACTGCCAAGTCCACCCCTAAACCATGTCCCTGAGCACCACATCTACACGTCTTTTAAACACCTGCAGGGATGGTGACACAACCACTTCCCTGGGCAGCCTGTTCCAATGCTTGACAACCCTTTTGGTGAAGAATTTTTTTCCCAATATCCAATCTAAACCTCTCCTGAGGCCATTTCCTCTTCTATCGCTTGTTACTTGGGAGAAGAGACTGACCCCCACTTCGCTACAACCTCCTTTCAGGCAGTTGTAGAGAGTGATAAGGTCTCCCTGCAGCCTCCTTTTGTCCATGCTAAACAACCCCAGTTCCCTCATTGCTTCTCATAAGACGTGTGCTCCAGACCCTTCACCAGCTCCGTTGCCCTCCTTTGGACACACTTCAGCATCTCAATGTCTTTCTTGTAGTGAGGGGCCCAAAACTGAACACAGTGTACCAGGTGCGGCCTCACTAGTGCCGAGTACAGGGGGACAATCACTCCTAGTCCTGCTGGCCACACCATTTCTGATTCAAGCCAGGATGCTACTGGCCTTCTTGGCCACCTGGGCACACTGCCAACTCATATTCAGCCAGCTGTCAACCAACACCCCCAGGTCCTTTTCTGCTGGGCACCTTTTCAGCCGCTCTTCCCAAAGCCTGTAGCATTGCATGGTGGTGTTGTGACCCAGGTGCAGGACTAGGAACTTGGCCTTATTGAACCTCATAAAATTGGCCTTGGCCCATTGATCCAGCCCGTCCAGATCCTTCTGTAAAGCCTTCCTATCTTCAAATAGATCAACACTCCCACCCATCTTGGTGTCATCTGCAAACTTACTGAGGGGGCACTTGATCCCCTCTTCCAGGTCATTAATAAAGATATTAAAGAGAACTGTCCCCAATACTGAGCCCTTCAGTACACCACTTGAGATCGGTCACCAACTAGATTTAACTCCATTCACCGCAACTCTTTGATTCCGACCATCCAGACAGTTTTTGACCCAGTGAAGTGTTTCTTGTAGATAGGCATCACATTTGCTAACCTGCAGTCAACTAGGACGTCTCCAATTAGCCAGGACTGCTGATAAATGATGGAAAGTGGCTTGCTGAGCACTGCTGCCAGCTCCCTCAGTACCCTTAGATGGATCCCATCTGGCCCCACAGACTTGTGTGTGTCTAAGTGGTGTAGCAGATTGCTGACCATTTCCCCTTGGATTATGGGGAAGGTTCTAAGTCTGCCTATACATGATACAGGCAACATATCTTCGTGAGCCAGTGTTTGGATACCACTCTGAAGTCTGTCACCTAAAACTCCAATGCACAGCTTTGCAGATTTTCAGGTCCTTCCTAATACTGTCTTCTAACATATTTTCCTCAAAATTCTCATCTTGGATAGTCAATGTCATAAGGACTATCTGCCTGAATGTATATATACATGTATATGTACATACACACATTGCATTTTAAGTTATGTAGCTCTCTGTCAATAACTTTTACAAGACAAGCAGGTTTAAAATAAATAGGAAGTTTAATATTGACTTAAGCAAAAAAGCAAAAAAAAATTATACTAGAGAATTCAAGTTGCTTAAGATATTAAATGGGTTACCATTTGGCACCTTAGTTGTTTCACAATATTTTATTTTTACTAGTGGGTCAAATGAGTCAACTGACTATAGACAGGATTTAAGACAATGGGTAATTAGTGCATAGGTGAGTAAAAATATATACTGCATACCTTTCTGTCTCCACATGTTCTTTTTCCTTAACCTGATGCCAAAATGATTTATCACAAAGTGACTCAGCTTTTGCTGAATTGGCCCTGTCATTGAGAAACTCACCCTTAGGAGATTACATTTTCTCCTCCCAGAGGTGGACTTGCAACATGTTGTCAATTTTAAAGGTTGAAAGTTAGGCAAGAAGAGTAGAAGAACATGCTTCTAAACTCTTTCCTGAGAGTATCATAGAAGTATACCTTTTGATTTCCCTTGAGAAGAACGTGAAAGCGTGAGGGAAAGATGGTCAGTGAAATCTCTCCAAAACAGGTGAAGAATCTTCTTCAACCTCTACTGATTTGTCTTCCTTTCAGTGAGAGTTCTGCTCATTCTCCATTTCCACCCCAAGATGCAACAACTAAGAAAGGAAAATGATTTCTAAAATAACCTCAACTACATCTCCACCTTGTTTGTACCAACACATCTCCAAATATGACAGTTAAACTACCTGCTGAGAATCTAATTGTCATTTGAAAAAACCCAACATTAAAACACGTTTTATTAATTTTATAGGTTAACTTACTTTACAGACTTAATTCACACAATATTTATAAGACCATTGGTCCTACTTTAGTTATAGTATTTTCCTACAACGTTGTCTGATTATATGATACTGGACTGTCACTTCCAGACTGGAGTTCTATTTTCAGCTAATGTGAACCAGGGCAGCTCAGTAGATGCAGCAATTTATACTACACTTGAATCTCAGTCTGTGATCTTTTTAGAGATATTGTTAAGGTGAAATAGGCTGAAGGAGGAAAAATGATAAAGTCTAAAGAGAATTGGAACATTATTCAGGTGGCCTTCTCCCTAGTGAAATCTAGAGCTATCTATATAATTTATGGGCAGAACAAGACACCTAAAAACGGGGTTCAAAGAAGCCAGTGCTTTGTGTGAAGTATTGAACACTAGGAAATGACAAAGAAATGTTCAGACTCCTGTTCTGCCACCAAAGGTTGTTAAATGAATACGGGGTTAGAGGAAAACACCTCCCATTTTGGATTTGCAGCTACAAATGACTTTTGGAATTAGCTTCATCTGTCAGCTTCATCTTTTCTTGCAAACAGCAGAAGTGATACTCTGTTGGTATGTGTGAGATCCATGTGCCCACTTTGGGGCAAGAAATTGCACCAATGTCTTCCACAGTTCCGACAAGCAATCGCTTTCATTGGAGTATTCTGAAATGGTGCTGAAATTCAGTATCCAACTGCAATTGCTCCGTTCTATAAAACTAAGAAAATACTAATTGAAAGAGAGGCTGGAATTTTATCTCCCTAGGCTGCAGAGTTATTTTCACAATGCTTGTTTAACCCCTAAATCTCTATTTCTGAAATCAGAAAAAGATAAGATTTGAATTTAAGCCTCTCCTATCTTAAGAGAATCCTTTAACCCCCAGGGTCCTGAAAATAAGGAAAGATACTCATGAAAGATTTTGTTTTTGTTTTAGAATCTAAGTTCAGATTAACATGTGAACTAGGTCAGGAGCTGAGGTGCAATTCAGTGGCTTGGTTTACGCAAGATGTCAGACTGTGAACTTCTATGTAACAGGTACAGATCAATGAAATTTTACGGATCACGCAGAAGCAGCCTAACCCATATGAAGCCAATGGTAATCCTTCCAATCACTCTAGTAAGCTTTGTACATGCCCACGTACATGTCTGTTACTTTGGGATGGTGTATACTGCTGGTTTCTTCACTGTGAAAATAAAAATACAAAATCTACTTATAGCAGTAAAATAGGTTCTGGCTATACATTCATTATGCTTTTGTTTGGCTTTGTTTTGTTTCTGTGAGGGTTGATTGTTGACTTTTTACACTTGAATATTTTTCTAAGTCAGTTTTGATCTCTAGGAATCCCTTTGCCTTCAGTACTTAGAGGGAAATAAAAGAAGTATTTTTGGTGCCACATGTTACGTGTTCACAAGAACAAATGCTCAAGATCCCTCCCCTTCCTCCTGTTGCCTGAATGACTCTCTGATAAAACCAATGCTCTTTTGTTTTTTATATGACTCATGGTGCTCTTGAGATCTAACATGCTATATGGGTAGGCATCAACATTTTGCATATCTTTTTTTATACCTCCAAATTCATAGTTCTCCATCAAAGATTTTAGCCCAAAGAGCAGTTAATAAAGCTGGATGACCTCTTGCTCTAGGATTTTTTAAGCGTCTTTCAGACTAAAATTAGATTTCTTCCTTTAGGAAGAGAAACAGGCCAATGTGTGACCCTTGAAATGTCAATCATCTGGAAGTGAAGCTGGGAACTGATTTCTCTCAGAGCAGCAGAATGAAATGCTCCAAAATAATAATAATGTGGCTATTCATATTTATAAGCTCATCATTATTAGTCTTTAGTATGATTGTTCCTACCTGATATTCAATAGTAATTTTGGCCCATGGATATGTACTTTGACTTAGTTCCATAAGGTACTCTAATTTCAAATAAATCGTGCTTGAACCGAGTTAACCACTAATTAACTGGCAGGTCTCAAATAATAGTAGTCTATGGGGAATTATAATTGAATGCTCTAGTCGTGTTTGACAGGTGTCTGTATTATGTCCAGTGCTGCTTAACATTTCAATTGATGGTCTGAGAGTAAATAAAAAGCTGTTGCTGAAAAATGTATGAATGGGACAACATTGGAAAGAATAGTAAATACCAAGAACAGATTGATGAAGGGAGCAGTTCCCTCTCACAGAGCTGCATTTCAATGTACTAAATGAAAGAACTTATTTCTAGGAATAAAGGTGGATGACCATATATTTACAACAAAGGACTATACTGTGGAAATCAGTGCCTCTGTAAAAGATATAGGTGTATAGTTTGCAAGCAACTCCGTATAAGCTCTGGAATAATGTACTAAAAATAAATAAAGAAAGAAAGAAAGAAAGAAAGAAGGAAAGAAAAAACAGGAGGCTTATATGATCCTTGTCTGATAAACAGGAATGAGGGGGAGAAGGAACACAATTTTTCCTTGATGTGTAGTAAAACTGATCCTGTGCAGTTCTGGCAGCCATGTGTTAAAATAGCAATCGAAAAATTAGAGAGGATGTAGAGATAAATGCCTCACCCTGAGAAATACAAAGAAGATAGTCTGTTTAGTTGAACAAAAGCACAGTGAAAGGAAGCTTGAGTATGGCACCTAAAAACCCCTCATCATTTCTCTCACACCTTGCAGGTGAACAAGACAGAAGTAAAAAAATCACCACAAGTTTTCCGAAGATCATTTTCTTCAAGACTTTTATATTCACTTGGTTAAAAGGCAGTTGCAGTCACTCATGTATTGCAGAATATGCCTCTAAGTCATACTGTCACAGGGCATAGGCAAATGCTGAAAACCAAAGGGCCTTTTAATTTAGAGGTGGGAGGAATGAAAGAGACCAGTAGTTAGAAGAGGAAACCAGACAAATTCAAATGGGAGGACAAACAATTTTAAGAAAGGTAATGATTAGCTGCTGGAATTGTTTGCCAAGGAAACCAAAGGGAACTTTGATGTCTGCAGATAAAGACTGAAGCTTTTTCTGAAAGAGATGATTTTGACAAACAAAATTTTTATACTAATACTGGAATAACTGGGTGAAGCTCAAGGGCCAACACTGTGCTTCAAAAGATTGGAGTGGAGATCTTTGGCTTTAGATTCCACTTCTGAGAGACTCTCTGACTTTTGAAGGAGAATGCAGTTTCTCATTAACATAAAGGAAACAAAAATTCACAATATGAATGGTTAAGCACTGGAACTGGTTGCCAAGAAGTCAGGGAATCTTCACCAGTGGAGACTTTCAAAACTCCACTGGAAAAAATGCTGAGCAACCTGATCTAGTTTGGAAGTTAGCACCACCTTCAGTAGGAGATTGGACTAGATTATTTCCAGAGGTCTGGTCTAGCATGAACTTTTCTACAGTTCTGCAGTTTTCTCGATGTGCAAGATGCTGATGACATTTGATGACACATTTATAAAAGATTCCGGAGTCTTCAGATGAACTCTGTCTTCTGGTGATGTGCTGTTTTATCTCTCTGTGCAGTACAACGTTCTCCTGGATGTGACCAAGGACAAAATTACACTTCATGAAGATTTTTGATAGCCATGTTAAAGAACCCATATATATTTTGATTTATTTCATTGTTGAATGTATTGTTTGTAAATACACTCTGCTTGGAAACATTGAAGAGCACCCAAATGAAATAACTGGAAATGCTCTGCTCAGGTTCATTGTATAAATGTATGTTTTGGTTGTGCTCCTTGGTGTGCTTGTATTCAGGCACTGGTTTGAGAACATGGCACCACCAGCTACAAGGCATGTGGAAAGGATGCCCTTACTCAAGGCAAGGTGGCTCATGAGACTTCATTTTAAACCCTATTCTAAGTTTGGAAACTCTGAAATAACTGTCATGCTATGGACATAGGAGAGATTATATGCTAGAGAGGAACATTGGCATCTTCCCCTTTCTGCTGGTGCTCTTGCGGTTGCCTTGCAGGAGAGTCCTGGCAATGCTCCTCTTGATTAACAGCTTCTGACAAGAAAACTCCAACTTTTCACCCCTCAGCCCAGCTGCTGTGCCATTTGCTGCTCTACCACACTCATATATCAGCAAAGGTAAGCTTAGATCAACTTTTTTCTTCGTGGGGTATTATAGTGAAATCATTTCATTGCTTCTATTCTCAAATTAGTGAGCAAAACAAAAGGGAACAAAAGGGAAGTCAACTAGTTTATCACATAACCAAAGCAATAGTGACCTTTGTCCACAGGCAGAGCAGATAATTGGGCAGGGAGGTACTGTGATTTAGTACCTATGTCTTTAGATTTTACTCTGATGTAAAGTGACATAATTGTACTGATCTCAGTGCTGATTTACACTATCCGAGAATATTCCCATTTATTTTTAACTTCACTAAATTCCCTATCTGCTCTAGTATTGCTGATGCAAAGAAAATTAAAATACTCCAGATCAATCTCATCTCCCAGAGTAACAATGAAACATTTATAACTGCAGTGAGAAAGGTGCACAGAAGCTCTTTTATTCTACCCCGCTCTTAAGAGTTAAGTGAAATTACTGAAGCATGTTCTAAATGTTATCAATTGTGACATATTTTGTGCTACTGGCATAGTATGTTCAACAAGTGCATTATGAGAGTGCTTAGCACTTTGTAATTACACTCATATTTCATTTTAAGATAATTTCATGCTATTCTTTCAAAATGCATCAAAATTGGAGCTGTAGTCTTGAAACAATAGGATGTGCTATTAAAAAAATCAGATCTAAAATGGTCTTATGCTTCTCTAATGGAATATAACTAAAATACAGTGTGCAACTTTCGTTCAAAACTGCTCTATAGTCAAAGAGATACTATTGATTTAAGTCACTATTAATTTAATGAAATGCCATTCTCCTTTATTTGCCCTTCTTTGGTCCCTCTCTCAATGAAAAATCAGGTTTGCAGTCTCAGTTGTCTCAGTAAAAAAAATATATATATATTACACTAACACTCCTGCTACATGGATTTTAAAGTAACTAAGCCATTATTATGTCACATGGTTTTCGCACCTGTGAGGAACTTTCTGACTCAGCACTGATAACGTGGACATGTGGTGACTTTTTTTTAAAAGATGACCATTTCCTGTGTGAATATATGTTTTCTATATTTAGCTGTGTTTTGTGCAGGGCTTGAGAAACAACTAACCAGTGCAGGTTTATCTATCATCTGCATCAAATTCAGTGGGAACGCCACATGTAAAGAGGTTGCAAAATCAGGACTTCAGAAAGAAAACAACAAGCCTTGGTCTTAATAGGATGCGAGTTTCGAATACAGAGGGACTGGGGCCATTTAATGCAAGGGCTAGTCATGGAGAGCCATGGGAATTGTGCAATGGAGGAACTGCTGGACTGGATTCTAAATAATAAAGGGAGAAGTCCTGATCTCACCAAAGCAAGGGCCTGTTCTCTATGCAAGCCTCGGGCCAATAATGCAGAAGGTGCGTAGTACTCACCATCTTGATCCAAGACTGCTTTCAAGCCTTGCTGCCTTGCTTCAGGGTGCGCACAGGCAGCTTGTGTGCAGCATAGCTGCAATTTGGCTGCAAAGCGTTAATTCCCTGGCACTGCAAAACATACACAAAGAAGCGTAAGCCTTTCACCACTTCAGCATTTTAGACCATATGCAAGGAGACATTACAATTAGGCTACAATTTCTTTGCCATTTGAGAGACGCAGTAGGTTTATTAATAATCTGACTTCATATTTGTGAGCAAAATGTAAGCAATGTGGTTCCTGTAGCGTAGGATGAGCGTCCCTCTAGCTTGGAAGAGAGGCGTACCTGAGCTGGGAAGCCTGCCATCAAACACTGCCTCCACATTCAGGCTGTGTCTATTTGTTGTGCTGTGTGAAAGATCTCAGAGTTTTTCACACTATTGTACTACCAAGAAGTACTCGAGCCCTAGAAGCAAAGCTAAGTACCTCAGGCTAAGCATCGTGGAGACAAGCTTACACCGCTACTGATTCAGTGCTAGCTGTGGACATCTGTACATCTGCTGGGCAGAACAGAGCTATCCTTAATGGAAACAGTCACTGCAAAAATCCCACCAGATAGGACAAAACATGAAGCATTTAGATGGGGCATGAATAGAGATAAATGTAACCCAACAGGTTTCACAGCTGGATTAGCAAATTACATTTAAAGGACAGAATTTGAGAAATTAGGAATAAAAACTGTCCTGGAATTTGCTGTGTATGTGCAAAGTGTACAGCTCTGACCCCAAGTCCTGTAGTTTGGAGCAGTATGATAGCACCTGATGGACTGTCTTACAAAAACAATTCATTTTAATTAAGCTGAATACCGTAAACCTCAAATACTGAATACTGTACAATTAATGCATATTCAGTATAGCTCAGGCAGTTCACCTATACTGAGACTAGGTGAGAAACTGATGAGCCCTCGGGTTACACTAGGTTCTAATGAAGTTTATGTCACATTTAATACATCACCATTCAAGGAATGTACTGTGGGTTTTTTGGTTTTGTTTTTTTTAATCAAAGTTCTCAGTAGGTTTACTCCATGACTCATTTTTACATTCTCATGCAATGCAACAAAGAGTTACTTTAACCGCTGTGGTTCTCCTGGGCTGGGAAAATTCACAGGTGAGTATGTCATATTGTTTGGTGTGAACAGTAACACGTCAGTTCCTTTATTCAGAGTAATTAATCCTACCTGCAAGTACTGGTGTTTTCCACAGTCTGTACCATTCAGTGGGAGCCGAGTTTTGAAAATTGATGCTAGTTCCCAGCTGCATTCTTGGCTAAGGTTGAGTGTGTAACATCCCACAAGGTCATTCAAGGGAAGGAAATACCTCATGTTTCCCAACATCGTCAGTTCAGGCATGACCTGATTTTGCAATCTTACTCATATTAGGCAATTCCCTTGCATGTCATAGGATTACTTGCCATAGCTCAGGCTACTTGCTTTGAAGGACGCTGACCTTGAATCTAAATTATCTGCTCCCTAATATCCTTCACCGTAGGAGAGGAAACAATCTTTCATGCGGAATTAGAAGAGGAAGATGATGTTGGAACAGCACATGCAAATAACCTCCAACCACTTGTTTAATCGAGTAAGAGGTCAGCTCCTGAGAAAAATTTACATCTATGATGTATCATTACCATTATATAATAAAAAATATTTACGGTAGTGGAAGTGTAGAACACGGGGTTAATAGCCATTGTAAATGTTCTTTGCTGAATGCCAAACCAGCCCAAAATAAAGCACTCACTGTGCATTAAACAACAGCATCTAATGGTGGCAACCAAGGGGTCAGACAACATTATTGCTTCAAGTTGTTATTCTGTGCATGCATTTTTGGCCTTGATTCCCTCTTTACAGTATAAATTACCAGCTTAAAGAGTACTTTTAAAAGCAATCCTTAGAAAGGAGTGGGAAGAACACTGAAGCAGCTCCAAGGTCCTTGTAGATGCAGTGCTGGTGGAAGCTGTCAGGGGAATGAACTTACAGCCCCCAGAAACGCAGTATGATTGCCATTCTCCTTGCTTCAGTTTTAAATTTCCGCCTCTCAGGACATAAATGCATAGGTCAAGCCCACCTTCACCACAGAGATCAAATAAGTTCTCTGCAGCATTAACTTCAAGAGGGTTTTCATTTTTCAGATTTTTTTCTGAGGTTGAAATGAAACCTTGCTTTTTATTTTGTGAATTCTTTTAATAGAAATCTTTTTCTAGGAATCCTTGGAGAGGGTTATTGTATGTTACTGCTGCTCTCTGGGTCAAATTTTCTCTTGTTGTAGTGATTTAAATGGAGCTTTTCCAGCTTAGAGCAATAGAGGATATATTCCCATGAGTTTTACATCATGAAGTTTTATTGCTGATGTTGATTCCTACGGTTACCACATACCTGAAGAACTCTGGGCAGAAAACCAAGAACTTAATATGATATTAGTTCTGTTTGCTGCACATGGAACTTCACTGATTTCAGATATCCTTAGTTTTATATTGTCTATAAAGTGAACACTACCAGCAGAGTATCTCATGTTACAAACACAAAGGAGAAAGGCTTGCCTTAATATTTTCTTGCAGGGAAATAAGGGTAGGCTCTCTAAAACATCTGATGAATTTAGCAGCAAGACTCCATGCAGCAGAGCCAGATCTCTCTAATCCCCTTTCTCCTCTAATGTTTTTCTCCACAGACGGTTGTAGGTCAAGTGTTATTCCTACATTGATTATACTAAAATATTTGTTGCTTATACTAAAGCTTTTTACAATAAAACCTGCTCAAACAGAAACAGATCAACCTTACCAAAAATACTTTAGGTTTGATAACAGACATAGGAGTATTTGTGTCTGGGATTATGAGTGAAATAAATTGTATTAAATTATTAAATTGAATCTTCTATTAAAACGCAAGAAAAATCATGTTGTTTCAGATAATGAAGTAATAAGAGCAGTTAACCTTGTAATGAATTAATGAGTTGTGTTGGAAAGGTTTGTAAAACAGATAATAAGGAAGTTCTAGCAACAACTGGCCTTGAAAGACATCCGTGGAGCTATGTTTGTAGGGCATTTGACAAGTTAATATTTGACAGCATTGCATGTAATGACACTGTAGAATAGGCATGATGTAATTGTTTAGTTACCCAATAAAATCTGTTAAGTGTTGTGTAAGGTGGGCACACAGTCAGCAGGTATGGCTTCCGAATGCGGATGTGAGTGAGATACTTTGTGGATAAGGAAACCAACATATTTGAAGATTTGGAAGAGAAGGATTTGTGGCGCTGAAAAGAAAACTCTGATCACGCTTCTTCATTTGCTCCTGCTAAACCAGAGCAACTTTGTGATAACAAGCTGTTAAGATTTGCTTCTTAGAATAATTGTGCATATGCTTAGAACTAGAACAAAAAATTTACAGCTTGTTGGTTTCAACAGGAATTAAACCAGTATTTCCTACACTGGCTTTAAGGCAGCTGTTTAGAAGAATAACCTAACTAAAGATCTATTATTTCTATGGCCTATCTTTATGTTGAGGTAAGCAGTCATTGTCTAATTTGAGTTAATTTTATATCAGACCAGAGCCACCAGTCCTTAAAGTCCCTAAATCCTTTCCTGCATCACACATATCCCAATTCCAAGAAATTTTGATTGTCCCTTCTCACAATCGGGATAATCTGCTTTTTACTTTGCTGTTCCATCCACTTGATATACCCTGCCAGTGGACCCTCCACGTGGAAAAGTGTCTATATCCCTCAGCCCTGTTTAGCCTCTCCTTTTGAATAAATTAGCACTAATTCTCTGACTGCTGGCAGTCTAAGCTCAACTCGGCTAGCAACAATGCCTCAGTAGAAAGCCCTCCTTGCTCACCCTACAATGCAGGAAAATCCATTATTAAGTTTTTCTCCTGCTCTCCAAGTACTCATCGGAACCCTACAAACCCCCTGCATCTTCACTGGTGACCTTTCAGCAGATCACGTGTGCTTCCTTTTTCTCCCTTTTCAAGTCCTTGGTGCTACAGCATCCTTGTGAGCAGTCAGAACTGCCCTACATATGCTTTTTCCCCCCAAAAAAAGTGTGTCTACTGAAACCTTACTCCCAACCATGGGTCCCCACAGGCATGGTATTCAAGCTCAAGAGAGATCATATGTGAGGTAAAAGAGGCTTTAGCTTTTTATTTTTTTCCTTTTCTTTTTTTTGCCTTTTTTTTTTTCATTATGGGTTTGTGTTTTCCCTGCTGGGCTCTAAAGGTAAAGCAAAAAGAATCAAGCCAGACCCTCATATAAAGTGATGCAGTGACATAGGTAACTTCTGCATGGATAGTCCTCAAATCATGGGGAAATCATCAGGCTTTTTATTTATATACAGTGAAGTTTCTGAGAATTTCAGTCAAGAAGCAGGATGCTACACTCCTGTACACTGCATAGTTTGGAGGAAGGGGGCAGGAAATCAGTCATTTCCCCTGTTTGAATCTAAGCAATTCGCAAGTTTTTTGTTACTGGAGAACTACACATTAGGGTCTTGAGCAGCATGGTAACACTGAACTGTTGCATCAGATGCGGAATTTCCAACTTAGCTGCTGCTGCCTGTTTCCTGACTTTTATTTTTTTAAACAAATTTTGTTATTTTCTCCTGAAGTTTTAGATGGCTGATGTGCAATCACAAGCCAAGTTCTGGCTTACTTCTGCTTCCTTGCTCAGTTTGGTTTTTTGCCCTTTGCTTGCGTTGTGTGGATGCCGGATGTTGCATTCAGAGAGACCGTATTGTCTGCTCCATGGTGATTTACGGGATGATTCATGGAAATTCAGCTGTCGCAGCAAGAACTTGAGAGTTAGGGTGTCCTTGCTCCCCTTTGCCTTTGCTCATCTCTTTGAGTGTTTTGCTTTAAGGAAGCAAAGCAGGCACACTTTTGTTTGAGGTGTTTCTACTACGTTCTTGAGATTAAGAGCGTATCGACTACATATTTATCTTCTCTTCCTCAACATTTTACAAGGAATTGCTCAGTGTTCACAGAAGAATCTGAAGATATTTTTGGTAAAAGAGATCCAAGGAGAAGAACTAGTTATGAAGATGATTGTTGCAGAGATAAGAGCCCCTTTTTCTTGCTATTTGAGGCTATTAAATAATTTCAAAATCAGTAATGTGTTGTAGGAACTTTTGAGCCATAAAACTGGTTACTTATTTATTCTTACGCAGAATCATTGTATACAGGGTGCAGAATGCTATCACTACAGAAATATGCAAGCAATACTCAAAATTTTTATAGTGTTTATATCAGTACACATGTCACTATTTCTGTGAGAGAAATAGAGGCACAGAGACAAGATCGCTCAGCTTGTTTGAAGTCACCCAGCAAATCTCTTAGAGACAGGGAACAAACCCAGGTTTCTCAAATCCACATTCAGGATNATTGTATACAGGGTGCAGAATGCTATCACTACAGAAATATGCAAGCAATACTCAAAATTTTTATAGTGTTTATATCAGTACACATGTCACTATTTCTGTGAGAGAAATAGAGGCACAGAGACAAGATCGCTCAGCTTGTTTGAAGTCACCCAGCAAATCTCTTAGAGACAGGGAACAAACCCAGGTTTCTCAAATCCGCATTCAGGATCTCCTTTAGATCAAGTGTAAATGAACACACAGTGCACTATGCTATGGAGAGTAAGACCTCAAATGTGGACAGAGTTAGATACGTATACTGAAACATATAATTCCTTCCTTCCTTCCTTCCTCCCTTCCTCCCT
>VZSC01019993.1:715148-732702 GCA_013398225.1 Steatornis caripensis | reverse complement strand
TTTCTTTTCCTTTCTTTTCTCTCTCTCCCCCCCACCTCTTTCTTTCTGCAGTGCTTGTGATGCACGTATGAATTCTGATGTGCTTTTTCCTGCAGAATTGCTTATACCTTGTGGTTACTTCAGTAAGTTCAGCTGGACTGACATCTGACTTTCCTGCTTGTTTTCTTTGCTGTCATATTCCCCTCACAAGTTACTATTCATTATGGGCAGGATTGGGAGCATGGCAAAGGAGCTGTGTTTCAGCTGTGGCAATGCAGAGAGTGGATGGGTTCCACATTTTTTGTTTGTGGCACTGAGCATTTAAAATCCAAACATAGAAGTCTTAGACAGTCATTGCAGACTTTCTTCATAGTTATTGGAGAGAAATGAGTTTCTGCGGGGGTATTTACTTGCCTTGTCTTGAGGGCCTACTTTTGTCCACTGTCTTTAAAGGCAACTGGGAGTTATGCTGGACACAAACATGTGAGAAGGTTAGCTAAGTCACATTAAGTCAATCCACTTCTGCTTTTTTCATTCCCCCACTAAGGTTACACCCCCTCCCCAAACATCGTTTTGTTTTTCTTGAGCTGGAAAACAAGTTAGTGGGGAAAAGGGAGAGGGCCATTTCAATGATAGACCTACAACAGTGTTTAGCAGTGGTAAAGGTGATGGCAGGAGTCTGTGACTTTGCTTTTCAGTCCTTGCACAGTCAACAGGTTGCTTTCTGCTGCCTTCCTGCAGTCTTTTGCTTCTCAGCACATCCTACCGCTTTATTCATAAGGGAAATGTGACTGGAAATGCCAGCTCAAAAATATCATGCACAAAATCTGCTGCCTCTTTGTGTCTATGCTGGCTGCCTGTGACATCTCACTCATTGCCCTTGTAGCTCACTGCTGTTTTTTCTTGCAGTCATGCTAACTGAATTTACATGCTGCAGTGTTTCCAGGACCACTGCTGTCCTTCACTTGCCCCAGTGGCACTACTTAGAGCAGGAGGAAATGGAAATGTTACAGCTGTCATAGCTGCCCTTGCTGCCTGGTCTTTGGAAAGGGAGCTGCATTAGGCATTAATTATTCTTATTTCCTCTCCGTATTTTAGTCTTCCTTCTCTCTCCCTCTGACCTTTTTAAATGTTAGGGAACTCTGATTTCAGTCCGTCCCTCGCCTCCACCTGTCCCTGGCTGGAAAAAACCATAGAAAAATCACAGATGCTTTGTGTAGCAAGAGACCANAGTGACCGAGGATATATGGAGGCACAGCCTCTGTCCCTTCATTGTTGTGCTGCCTGGGGAGCACAAGGAGCCTGGGAAGATTTCAAACAGGAAATATCCACGGTGCCCTAACAGCACAGTGGTAATATGTACCACTACAGTCTCTTACGCTCCCTAAGTGCTGCACTTCTTGAAATTTAGAGCATAGAATTATTATTACTTATTGCATGCTTATTCCTAAAGGTCAAGGCTATGTCTTACTTTGTAAGTCTTTTATAGACAGGTACACCTCGGTAAAGTGCTGTACCATGGCTCAGAAATATCAGTTTCTAGCTCTGCTACTGGTTTACTGATGACCCCTAAAGCCACCTATATCACTGTATTAGAAACACCCGGTATTAGACACAGGCATGGAAGCATCTGACTGGCACAGCACATACAGCACAGGCATTTCTCAGAGTACATCAGCTCCTTAAACACATTCAAACATCTTCCTTCTGTCACGTCAGCAGCGAAATTGAATGACAACCAGGTGTGCAGGTCTGCATATCGCCAGGCTGAAACTAAACACAGATAGGCATTGGGAAGGTTTCTTACCTATTCACAGGTGTGAAACTGCAACACCAGCCCTCTGATAAGAGCCACGGGAGCAAAAGTACACATTAGTAACAATATGGAGTTTGAGCAGCTTGTGAAAGGCAGTGTGTATTATGCCAAAGCTGAAAGCAGCCTGGAATTGATGACCTGCAGGGAGATTCCTTTTGATTTTAAGACTCAGTGAATTATAAAGTCTTTGCATAAATTTACAGAGAGCTTTTTATAGCAAAGGAGGGAAAGGAGTGTGAAAGTGCAGACTGTGAGATGTCGTCAGGGATAAGTTACCACTGATGCTGTCTGTGGAAGAAAAAGGCTGATAGCAACCCAAAGAGTGTATAACACAGGACAAGTGGGATGGTGTCTGATCCATTGAACTCGCTTTTATGTTTTATGAATAGTCAGTGCTTCCCCTCCCCACCTCCTTCCCCTTCTGAGTGGTTTACATGTGAGACTTTCATGGTAGACAGTGAGCTTGATATAAACAATTAACACTCATCTTTTGACCATTGTTTCCCCAGCTTCTCTTTTGAAGACTGGCTTTCCATTTCTGCTAGAGAAAAGTCAAAGCCTAGGCAGGGACAAGGTAAAAAATAATGCACCGTGAGAGAGGTGTTTTACTGACTTGAGCATAGTGACTGGCTCTGAATTAGTCATGCCCTTTCAGTAAGAATTCAGTCTCCTTGGACAGCTCAGTCAAGATGTCTATTCACTTCATATTGAAAACAGGAAAGTGCAATGGTTGACTGGCTGAGAAAAGAAAAAGAGGATAATAAGGAAAATATGTCCTTATACAAATCAGCGATACCATAATTTTCAATACTGCATATAAGCTTGGCCTACTTATCTCAGAAAACAAAGGGCACAAAGACAATATACAGCAAAAGGCCAAAATGCATTAGCAGAGGCACGAGGAGAAAGGGAAGACCGACAATTCACATTCATCTGGTGTTCAGAAACCGCTCAATGCACAATTCTTCAAGCAATTGAAATGAGCAACAGAAACATAGAGATGTTTCCCCTCCATTCCTCAGGCTGGCCAAAAAATCTCTTAAAGCTGGTCTCTAAAGCACTATCCAGGCACTCCCTAATAGGTGGTGAAAGTGCGTTAACGGCATCACACACTGTCCATGCACAGATGTCCGTATTCTCTCCTTGCTGTTTGGAGCAAGGGGCTCAGTAACATCTGTAGCATCACCACTACCTCCAGTATCATGGAAAATCCACACTACGAGGAAAAGCAGGACAGAGGCAGAGCTGAATACGGAGAACTGAGGAGACCTGGACTGAGTTGTAGATGACAGCACAGCCCAAGGTCAATTCATTCCCTGTGACTCCTCTCCTTGGCAGAATTATGGGGACAGTGGCAGCTGTGGGGTGCAAATATGTACCCTCTGCACTGAGATGTTGGTAGATTATGGGTGATCGCTACACTGTTTTAGTCGCAAAGCTCTTACAGATTACCGGGACTAAGGAGTCCTCAGGCTTGCAGTACTTGCGCTGTGGATCCTCACTGAGATTTTCTGTAAATGTTGATTTTTCCCCAGCACAAAATGATTTCCCTGATGAATAGTAAGGATCAAACCCAAATATCTCCTGCCTGAATAAGAACAGCTTTTAAAAATTATTATTAAATTAGGAATAGAAATATTATAAAGCTCTTAGTAAAGGTCCCAGTGCGCCTGTAGCTGGTGAATTGGGAAAAGGGAGGGAGCAAATCTCGTAGCTGCTTTTGCTCTGTGAGTTTGGGGCTGTCCTTCATGCCAGGCGGCAACACTTCAGCAGACAGTGAATGAAGGTGGGAGCATATTTATTTCCTTAAATCCTGGCATCTGTCCCTGCATCCTTCCCTCAGCCAAGGGAGTAGTCATGGAAACAGCCAAGGACAGTCTTGCTCCAACAGTAAAGGTTTGGTCCCTTCTGTGGGGCAAGAAGGGACACAGAGAAGGGAAAAACACTGTATAGGGTGACAGGGTCATCCTCGAATACATTTAGCAAGTGTCATCAAATCTGTAATTTCATACAAAACTGAAAGGGACAGGAGAATCCTAGGTTTAGTGCCTCCTCTAAAGGAGACCTGAGGCAATTTTGCTGGTTTTGCTTTATGTGAGAAAATGTTCAAAAGAGCTGTTCCAATCTATCATGTCAATAACTCACAGACAAAAGGTGCCTAATAATATGCATTGACACAACAGTCTGTAATGGCTGTGTGGGAACCATTACATTTATTATTATACCAATGACCCATAGACTATGGAAACGTTTATTTCTTTCCACAGAAATCTTTACTATTCTTTTAAGTAGCGTGAAAAAAGATGAAATGAGAAGAGAGCAGCCATATTCAGCATATTAAGAAATAAAAGACGTTTGAACCACTTTCTATTCAGACCCTGTTCACATCCTTCATAGGAACAATTAAAGAAATGTGCCAAAGTATCTCAGCATATATATCTGGCACAGATAACACTGCTTTCTGTATTCATATCATTTAAAATGAGGTGAGTGAAAGATGGGAGTAAAGTACATATCTTTGACCTTGCCTTTGCTAATATTGCTAATATAAACACACAGCACAGTGTATGTATCATATATTTTAAAAAATCCTTGCACAGTCTTCCCCAGGGAGTGTAGAAGGAATAGAAAGACCTACACATGACAGATGCTAATCATGTCACACTTGTGTGCACCTTCCAGATACTATGGTGATGAGGCAGTTTAAGTCTCCAGACAGAATGAAGCATGGACATTTGTGCTGAATAGCCTGACTTTTCACAATTTAAAGATGACCCTTCACATATTTTTCCTATAGGTTTGCTATGTTAATATTATTCATTAATAAACAGTGGCCTTTCATAAGTAAGTATTCAGCAAGTAAAACCCATTGTCATTTATCAGTGGGAAGGGAAGGTGTAATAGATGTTAGCATTTTAAAGTCTATCCACACATAGTTTAATTTACCAGTTTTCCCAGGGGCCAGCAGCATGGATTTATATCTCATTGTGATGAGGTCCTTGACTGTAAACCAGCTGGCTATATAAGTAAAATAATGAATAAATGATGGAAATATAAATAAATATTACAGAGTAAAAATAGTGATTAGAACCAATGAAGAGATATGCTGATTTTAATTCTGGCCCAGGATGCAGGCATTGCAAAACTATCTGATCAGAATTGTTTGGGTGATCAGTTTTCACATTGGACTGCACTGAGTGAAAAAGAATTGTTGTCACTGCTTATGTGGTCTGCTCATAATTGCTATAACATCTTGGAGTAAATAAGACTTGGGACTGTTAGGACAGTTGAACTGACTGTGTTCAGTGCTGTTGTAAATTCATTACGTATTCATGCAGGTGGGCCGATATCCTGAAAAATCAACAGCACTTAGTGAAGAAAACCTTCCTCACCTTTTGCTTAGCATGGCTTTTTTGAGATAGTCCAAGTTTAGACCACCTGTACATCTTACTGGCTCCTGTGGCACATAACATCCACCAGGACCCCTCTAGGAAGGTGACTTGTCGCCCCAATGACAGCTGCATGGCAGTGCAACAGCGAAACCTCAGGCACATCATTGCCGTGTACCAAGCCCTTCCACCAGTGTTTCTCCCTGCATGTCTTGAAGTGAGCTGAACCAGAGCATAAATTCAAGGCTGCATTCCGAGTAGGCGAAAGGTGTAACCACAAAATAAGGAGCAGATATTAATTTCAGGCAGTGTCCTGCCAATGCAGAAACGTTTCATTAGAGACCACTTCTCTGTCAGAAACATCCCTATNTGTCTTGAAGTGAGCTGAACCAGAGCATAAATTCAAGGCTGCATTCCGAGTAGGCGAAAGGTGTAACCACAAAATAAGGAGCAGATATTAATTTCAGGCAGTGTCCTGCCAATGCAGAAACGTTTGATTAGAGACCGCTTCTCTGTCAGAAACATCCCTATGTCTTCCAGCCACTTTGGAGTCTAAGCCTGTTGTATGAAATTAGTCCAGCAATAGCAATGCTAGGAGGTCAGTTCATTCCTATTTCCATCACTAACCTGCTCCATACCCACACTGAACACTCACCATCCTGGTACTACCTACTGTGCTTCATAAGACCAATGTTGCCTCATAATGCCACTAGGCTGTTATTAAGGTGGCTGTCTAATCTTCCAGAAAGGAAAACTATAAAACCAAGCAGTGAAATGAGTAGTTGAAAGTTCCAGGCCACATCTAAGAAAGGTTTGAAATTAGAAACTGGATTGGAAGCATGTGCTTTGAAGCCTTTTAACCACAAGTATCTTGGCTTCCTCCTAGCCTCAGCTTTATTTCATAAAAGGAATGAAATGCCGATCTACCTCACAGGGTGTTAAGAGTGTGATTTTTCGGTCCTCAGATAGTACATGAGGGTCAAAAAAAAAAAGCTGAGTGATGATTGTAAGCAAGCCTAGACTTATTTGATTAATCTGTAATAGAGTGGAGTGGATTACTTTTAGATTTCCTATCACTCATCTCTAAACAGATCTTTAACAAGTATATAAAATTCACTTTTAACTAAGCCATAAATGGCAGTAGCTTCCAGGGCTTTCCCTTTTGCCGAATCAGGCCAAGCATTGCTGTTTTTGTTTACTACATGCGAGTCATAAAATACTGTCCAAAACTCTTTATTTCTTCATTAATTAACATAAGCAGCTGAAAAAGATTGTTCCACTTTATGCTTTAGAATAGTAACACCTGCAGAAAAAGAGAGAAAAAGAAAATCTTAGGTGTTTATTCTGTTAATTCTCTGCAAAATACAGGGGTAAATGACTTGGACTCATAGGAGAAAGGATAGCATCCCATAGCCTAGAGGATCTGATGATGCTAGTAATAAATCCACATTTCCCTTACTTTTTAACATAACTTTTGATCCAGTAAAATATTACGTCAATATATTTATCTCAAAGTTAGAAGGAAAAGCTAGTTTCCGTGAAGAAGTTATTCTTGCTTCTTAATGGTATAATAGATGGCTTTTTCTAACCTAACCCGAACCTTTCCTAGAGGCTGAGCCTAAAACAAAGGTCCCCAGCCAATGTCATAATGAAAAAGTGCTCACAGCCAAGTTCTCTTTGTACCACAGCCTCTCCTTGACAAACCCTTTCCAGCCTCCATCTTCCTGGAGCTCTCAACTCACCTTAGTCTGAGCCTTGGACATAGCTCCAAGATGGTGGCCACACCAAAACATTCTCGCCAACAAGNTTCCACTTTATGCTTTAGAATAGTAACACCTGCAGAAAAAGAGAGAAAAAGAAAATCTTAGGTGTTTATTCTGTTAATTCTCTGCAAAATACAGGGGTAAATGACTTGGACTCATAGGAGAAAGGATAGCATCCCATAGCCTAGAGGATCTGATGATGCTAGTAATAAATCCACATTTCCCTTACTTTTTAACATAACTTTTGATCCAGTAAAATATTACGTCAATATATTTATCTCAAAGTTAGAAGGAAAAGCTAGTTTCCGTGAAGAAGTTATTCTTGCTTCTTAATGGTATAATAGATGGCTTTTTCTAACCTAACCCGAACCTTTCCTAGAGGCTGAGCCTAAAACAAAGGTCCCCAGCCAATGTCATAATGAAAAAGTGCTCACAGCCAAGTTCTCTTTGTACCACAGCCTCTCCTTGACAAACCCTTTCCAGCCTCCATCTTCCTGGAGCTCTCAACTCACCTTAGTCTGAGCCTTGGACATAGCTCCAAGATGGTGGCCACACCAAAACATTCTCGCCAGCAAGTTCTCTCTGTACTCCACCCTTCCCTCTGCCATCTCCTAGTCACCCTAACACTGCCACTTTAGGCTCTTTATTTTTATCTACCCTAACCCTAACTCTAACACTATATCTAACAATAAATTTCTTGCAGAAGTGTTATCCTTGCAGCCTGTGTTTTCCTTTGGCAATCACTTTGAAGACACAATCCAGCTAGAGCTCTCTTTCTGTCAAATCTAGCAGTAACCTTAACTCTAACCCTAAGTATAGGCTGAGCCTTACATGAAAATCCCCAGCCAGTCCCCACCCAAAAAAATTCTTACAGAAGAGTTCTCTCTGCATCCTAACCTTTATTTTGGCGATGCCTTTCCATTCCCACGACAACTGAATTTCTCAGTTCTCTCTTTCCCCTATGTGCTGGGTCTGTGTGGCGGGGCTTTGGTGGTAGGGGAAGGGGCTACACGGGCGGGTGGCCCCTGTCAGAAGCTGCTCCAAGCTCAAGTTGGCCCCCCTGCCTCGGGCTGAGGCCAGGCCATTTAGAGACAAAGGATGCACATCTGCAATAACGTATTTAAGGAGGGGACAGGACAAAGGAATAGCCATTGAGACCTGCAGCAGAGGGAGGAGGGGGATTTGCGGAAAATACCTATGCAGACATCGGGAGTCAGTGAGGAAGGAGGGGGATGAGGTGGCCAGAACCGAGATTCTCCTGCAGCCCATGAAGGACCGCAGAGGAGCAGAGATGGATCTACAGCCTGTGGAGGACCCGGCGCCAGGGGAGGTGCCTGTTCCTGAAGCAGACCGTGACTCCGTGGGCAGCCCGCACTGGGTCAGTGCGTTCCTGCAGGACTGCACCACGCGGGAAGGACTCCCGTCGGAGGGGTTCCTGAGGGACTGTCTGCCGTGGGAGGGACCCCGCGCTGGAGCAGGGGAAGCGTGTGAGGAGCCCTCCCCGCCTGAGGATGAATGAGTGGCAGGGACAATCTTTGGTGAACTGACTGCACCCCCAATTCCCCATCCCCCTGCGCCGCTGAGGGCGGGGAGGGAGGGACACTGGGAGCGAGGGGACTCGAGCCAGGAAGGAGGAAAGAGTGGCAGAAGGTGTGTGTTCGTAAGATCTGGCTTTCGTATCTCCTTATCCTACTCTGCTTTGATTGATGACCAATCAAATTGAATTTTTTCCCCAAGTTGAGTTTGGTTTTGCCCATGGATGTAATTGATGGAGTGAACCCTCCCTGTCCTTGTCCCAGCCGACCAGGTTTCGTTACATTTTCTCCTCATCCCAGTGTGGAGAGAGGAGTGAGGGAATGGCTGTGGGCTGCTTTGCTGCCGGCTGGTCCTAAACCACGACACCGCACCCTAACTCTTACCCCACTGCTAACCCCAAGTGCTTGCTGGGCATTAGAGTGGGTCCTCAAACATGTATCAAGATTAATTTTATTTTCCACGCAAGTTCTTTTGGCAGCCTATTCCTTTTCTTTGAAGTCCCTTCTCAGCCTCATTCCAACTGCAGCTACAAGCTTTCTCTTTCTTTTATTGTTAACTCTTGTAATAAATATAAAAGTAAACTGAGCCTTGGATGGCATCCTGTGGTCATTGACCACACTGAAAAATCCTCCCAGCAAAGTCTCTCAGTCTTTACAGCCTACACTTTCCTTTGGCAGGCCCTTTGCCATCCCCCTCCTAGTGGAGTTCTTGGCTCTTTTTTCCTCTCAGCCTTAACCTTAAAATTAAACCTAACCTTAACCTGAGCTTCATATAAGCCAAAAAAACCTACTGCTGAGACCAAAAAGGCCTCATGGAAAAGTTGTCCTGTTGTCCTGTCACTTTGCTTTGGTAGTCAAATTTTCACTCCTGCTCCAGTGGGAGCTTATGGCTCCATCTTTATCTAAATGATAAATTTAAGCTTCAACCTAACAGTAATCCGTATGCCCAGGCCCCTCTGAGCAGTATCCACACCAAAAAATTATTGCAACCACATTCCCTTTGTTCCCTATGCTTTGCTTTGCCATCTCCTTTCCAGCTGCAGTCCTGTGATCTCTCTTTTCCTCACCCCCAAACCTTGCCTTAAACCTACCTCAAACAGCAGCAACTGTACAGAAAAGTAGCACAACTCTGATGTTGTTTTTCAGCTTTCAGTCCATGCTTTTATCCTTTCTGACTGCTTGTCTTCAACTTCCGAAGACAGAGGAAAAAAAAGTGGGAGGGATCATGAGAGAGGAGACAAGGGTTGATGTTCATAAGACTCCATAAACCATGATTTCTTTAAAGTGCAGGCTGTGCTATATATACACTTCTATCCTAAGAGCACGAGAACTGCTTGGATTTTCATAAGCACATAAGACATCTGTAAACATCCAGAGATTAGGTTTGGCTAAATCTGCACCTTTGAAAACTGTCCCAATCTTACAAAACTTTGAATCATTATCATATTAACAATTCACGTAGTTCTAATAAACTATTTCATGGTTTTCTGAATGTCCTTTCTGATTCCTATTAAAGTCAATGTCAGTTTTGCCTTTGAATTCAATGAGAATGCCCAGTTATGACAGCCATTAAATATCTCTCCCACTGTTACAGTAATGAGCAAGGCTACAATAAGTGAGAGCCCAATCCTGAAGAGCTAAAATTGTAGAGAGATAAAATATTTAAAAAAATGTGATACACTCCCATTTCACAGATGGGGGGAAAATCAAAGAGAGATTTATAGCATGTTTACACAGATGGGTGCAGGCTGAGTCAGATGTGGTGCAGAAGCCTTATTGCTGCATTAGTTCGTTGTGAGTGAGCTAATTAGGATTTTGACAGTCTTTCTTGGGTGAATCTAGTTCTGGCCTCTTCAAACTTTACTGCCACCAGCTGTCTGCTTTACACTTCTACCAGAGATTACTGCCCCTGCATCTGGCTCAGCAGATGTGCTCATGCATCAGCTGCTCCATTTCACCCTTCAGCATCTTAACTCAACCTCACCAAAGGTAGGCATATACTAAGATATGGAAATGTGAGCTGGAGTGGCCGAGACACAGGTATGCTTCTGTGCCTATCCAGCTTACTACTGGGGCAGTGACTTCTGCTGGAGGAGTGAGAGACACACAGTAATATCTGGAGACTGCTGAAGCAGAGAATGTCTGTCAGCATGGGGACATTTGGGCATATGGGTCCCAGATGGGAGCTGGCTCATCTCCACAGACTCAGAGCACAGGCAGAGGAGCTCCTGTTTGCCGGCTTCCAACCTCTTGAGCACACTTATGTATATTGTCCAAGGTGACATAGGAAGCGATGGTGGAAACCCAGCTTTAATCATCCTAGTTGCCAGAAAACCTTGAGCTCCTGAAAAAAAGACCACACCGAAGGGATGGATTTAAGGAGAACAGTGTGTCTAAGATCCCTTTCTCTCTCCCATTGGTATACATATGTTCAGTGGCTTGTGAATCCATATGGTAGTGAAGCCAAGTGCACTGTAGTTATACACAGCCCTGTATTTTCGGCATGCTTTATATCCCTAATCATTTTTGTCCTAAGGTTGAATTCTAAATGATGGGAGAGACAACAGCCTCAATGGAGAGTTCAGATTCCTTAGGAACTCTTTTTCTCTAGAAGCTATTTACAAGTTTGCAGTGCCCAAAGTAGCACTGAAGCCTCTGGGCAAGGTTTGTGAGAGTTTCCATTTGTTGTCTCTTAAACTGAAATAGTGGGATTTTGAGGTTTTATAACTATGCTTTATAAATATAAATTGCCACAGCTTTGGGCAGAGGTGCCAACACGAAATATCCTTCCGCTCATTTGGAGTGAGTGCATGTTTTCTCTCCTTTCCTTACAATTCCCCAAAGACTTGCTTCACCTCACACACGCTGCTCCCCTCCCCACCTTTCCCTATGGCCTTTGTTTTGGCTCAATCATATTTCCTGCAAACGCATCAGGAATAACTCTCACTCCAGCGGTCTAAACAATAAGCAAATTCTCCTGCAAGTAACTTTTGACATTCATGTTCATTCCTCACTTGAGCCACAGGCTCCCCGTTTGATCTCAGGGAATTCACATGATACTTCTGTGACTCACCTTGTCATCCTGCTTATGTATTTATGGCATAAACTCATGGGATAAGAACCAGCCCATCCTATGCGTACGTAACATTTTGTGTTACACTGCATCTGCAACAACCTTGACCTGCCCCCTGCTAAAGCTAGTCTCCTGCAGATAATAAGGGCACAAGAAGAATACTTACATGTTTACTCCTTTCTTTTTTAACTACTTTTGTACCTCAGATCCTATTTCCTCCATCCCTTCCCACAACATTATCCTTCAATTTCTTCCTGCAAGACAGTAATGTGCCTGAGTCTGTAATGCATTATCTTCTCATAAAGGGTTATGTAATATTTTATATGCAGGATGCTGTATGAAAATAAATTGCATTACTGTACTGTATTAGGAAAGTTTATCATAGACAGAAGGCATATTGCATCCTGTTTTTCTTGGAGGCTGAAACAATGAAACAGTATTAGGAGTGGATGTACACATCAGATGCTTGGGGGAGGGAGCCCTGGGATATTTGTCTTTTAAGTTGCTAAATTCCATCATTACTTAATATTCTAATTAATTCACAAATAGTCTAGGTACAGTGGGGTTTTTTTGTCCGGGTTGCTTTTTTCCTCTAAGGCCTGAGTTGTGTTGCCAAGAGGTGCCGCACCAAACACAAGACAGTGTAGTTTTACTGCCAGGTAAAATACATTATGTTGATGATCATGTCTTGATTGTACGTAGCTTACCTCACAGAAATCCTAACATGTCTTCTCTTCAGTGTTTTATTTTCCCTCCAAATAGTCCAAATATATTAATTGCCTACAGGTAATAAACCCATACTTTTTAAGCAAAGAAGACAAGGTTTGAAATTTTACTCAGCTGCTTCTAAGATAGGGTGACTTGCACCAGTGAATTTTATGAGTGTCTGATAGAAACTAGCCAAACACCTCGGCAGAACATCTGTACGTAGGTAGAGCATGAGACTTGGACCAACAAAATATGACAAGAACGTTGTTTGAATTTGATCGTATGAAACACTGCGCCATTAAAAAGCCATTGAGGGTCAATGTTATTTAAGAGCTCCTACAGTCGAGACAAGGCCTAAAAGCCATACATCTCCCTGCCCTTGTGGCCATGTGAACACAGCACGGACAGTCTTCAAATGCTTCTTTTTCATACACGACGAACGGCCATTCATAAAGGAATCTTAGCATGTTGTGTTGGCTTTATTGAAGACTCAGATCTCCTATGACAATATCACCTGATGCTGTAATTCAGGTGTCTCATAAATACTGCTCCTGCCCCCACCGTTTGCTCCTGCGAGTGCCAAAATGACTGAACAGACTCTGGGTGAAGTGAGTACTGGAGTTTTGACTGGGTAAAACTAGATCAGAAACTTCACTACTGTAAATCGCAAAAGCTCTGCCTGGGTCAGTGAAGCTTTACTTCTCCACCCTGGCTGATTGCCCTTAAGTGCATATTTTCCTCAGACCACACTTTCTTTGTGAAACTAATGAATTTCTAGATTAAATGCTCTGTATTTGTTACATGGTGATGATTTCTGGTTACTGACTTGTTACCTGTTTAACAGTGATGCGTTCTAGATGCGGCTAGCGGTTTTCTCAAGTATCTGAACTCCTTGCAATGCATTGGCTACTGGGCTGATGTTTCTAAGCCTCCTAAGGATACAGAGAGACTTTAGATCATTTTTTAACTCTTCCACATGTAAGTCTAATTGTTGTTTGTTTATGGGCTGGTTCTTTTTTGGGCAAGCGTGGGAACTGAGTTCTTTTTGCAGGTGCAAAATAAGCACAAACAACATGTAAACAGGTGGTCCAACATCCTTTTCCCCATCTTTGTTAAAGCCAGGCATTTTCAGACAGCCATTCTTCCAAAACAAGTTAGGGAAGTGTTTTCTGTCTTGAAAATAAGCCACATACTCAACACATACACCTAACGCACTAATAGATTAAAAGAGCAAAAGGAAAAATCCAACTTCATTGATCTCTTGAAACTGTATTTCTGGGGGCATTATGTGAAACCCTTTGTCAGTGACGGACTGCTTAATCTGGCAGATTTTATTTGTTCTTGACTACAAATTAATGGATTTTTTCAATTTTTATCTATCTATCTATCTACCTACCATCTACATGTATATATATTTATGCATACACATTTTTATATTGTTTTATTTTTCTGGTTTTCTGTTTTTAGATTTTGTATATTTTAGTGGTAATAAAAGACCCTAAACCGTGCTTTGTTCTGGAATTCAAGGTGACTGAACAACTGGTTCTAGTCAAAACGCTTTTCTTTCTTACTTTTTTCACATTCTTTCTTTTCCATTCCTTCTGTTCTGCTACTAGTATACAGCCATAGTTTTTACAACCAGTTATGTGATCCACTTTTCACTAAATTCAGTAAACTCAGCAGAAGCCTCTAGAATAACAGTTCCCTTTTTTCTTTGTTTGTTTGCACTCCACTTCCATCTGAAGCTGGGGTCAGGGCACCATCAGCAGCTGGAGTCATGTTGACCTAGTGGCATGTTGAGTGCAGAGGTACGTTTGCCATGGAGCATTAGGATTCACCATTTTAGAAACAATTCCCTGTGAAAACCTGGATTCAACTGCTCTCTGTCCATTCAGAAACCTCCTTCTGACTTTTTAATCTCAATGCTTTCCCACTAGATCTGAAATGGACATGACAGTTTCCTGGGATTACAGATTGTTTCTTCAATGTTAGAGAGCTTCTTACACTAGTTCCCCGGTGACCTCAAAATTATTTTCTATCCCTGACCTTGGAGAAGCATTATAGCAGGTAAGATTTGATAACTGAGTCTCTCACACATGGTAAAGTCTTGCAGTGGGTATTGAGGAACAGAACCAAACCTTGTGCCCAGAGCAGCAGAAAACATTTCATATTTGAATGAGTATCAGTAGATGTGACAGGAAGATTTTCTTTGAAACTTTTTGTTCATCATCAGGCTTCGGATTCCTCAGTTTCCTTCCTTTAACATGAATTAGAGTTTGGTTGTTTTGTTATTTCGTTGTTTTGGGGGCTTCTTACTGGAAGTAGTGAGTCAGTAAGAAAACAATGAATTATTCAAAACAGTATTTCTATTCTGATATTTTGATTTAGGAAGCTCTTCCATGCCTAGTGTTTTGCACTGTGAGAATATTGCACACTTTTTGACAATTTGAAAAAAGTGTCCTTCTATGAAAACAATAAAATATCAATAGATCTATTTTGCCACACTGCTTTTCAAAGATCAGCTTTTGTTGTTGTTGTCAGAGTAAGTATGTAGAATCATAGAATCATAGAATGGTAGGGGTTGGAAGGGACCTCTAGAGATCATCTAGTCCAACCCCCCTGCTAAAGCAGGTTAGCCTAGAGCAGGTTGCACAGGAATGCATCCAGGCGGGTTTTGAATATCTCCAGAGAAGGAGACTCCACAACCTCCCTGGGCAGCCTGTTCCAGTGCTCTGTTACCCTCACAGTAAAGAAGTTCCTCCTCATGTTCAGGTGGAACATCCTGTGTTCCAGTTTGTGCCCATTGCCCCTTGTCCTGTCGCTGGGCACCACTGAGAAGAGTCTGACCCTATCTGACCTATATTTCTGCTTGATTCAAAAATAGTGGGTGAACCAAGTGTTTGACATTTGTGCTACTTAATGAAAACATTATGTCATGAGAAATTTATTATTGCCTTTGTCCCTCATTTCATTCAGAGGAAGGAAAAACATTCTGAAGGGACTTCAAAGCTAAGCCAGTGAAGTAGTTCTGCAGTGGAATATAGGTATGTCTGAGCCCTAAGTAGGACATTTTCCTAAATCTCAGAAATTGACAATGAATGACTGAGAAAAAGTCTTACAACCCTTCAAAGATGGAGAGTGTGGCTTTGCAGTCATTTTATGATGAAATAACTGTGGACTGCTTTTTAAAGGGGTGTTCCTGCCCTATCTCTGCTCCTGGCCATGTGTTCTCTTTTGTCCATAACTGATGACTGTGCAGTAGGTATGAATCCAGCTGAAAAGCAGTCTCTTATCTTGATATTTCTTTTTAACGAGGTTTGTTAGATTTGCTTAAATCTGTTTTTAAAATCCAGTTCCTCATGTGAACTGCTGACATGAGCACATTTCCTTGGAACAAGAGTTTTCAGGTGTTCCTCTGCAACTATGCATGAAAGGGGTAGTCTTGCCCTACTGTGAAAGGCAAGTAGAAGCTTGCCATCAGCAAAGGGGATGTGAGCTGCTGTGGCCCTGCCTGGAAAGCTTAGGTTGCCCATAGATACATACAGATCTGTGTGTGTATATATATGTGTATGTATGAATAGATACATATACACCTCCTTCTTTCTGATGGCATTGCTGACCTGCTGCTGCCCTGACAGTGGCTGAGCAGCACTGACAATAGGATCTGTAGCAATCAGAAAAAAGTGGAAGGGAAGGGGGTGGTTTCTTAATTTCTTCAGGCTCTCTTGCCCCTAAAATGGGCAGACACCCAAAGGAAGTGCCCCACCTACCTCTTCTTACTTACCCTGCAAAAAAAAAAAAAGTAAAACTGGATCTGATTTTTTTTGTTTCATTCTTGGCAATTTTATTGCATTATTTATGCCAGCAGTCAGATTCTGTACTTCGTTACAACTGTGAAAACCCAAGATGACTCTAGATTTTCCTGTACGACTACTCTGTCAGAATTGGGCTCTTGATATCTGACATGAACTGTCTACTGCCTGTCTTGCCTACTAGATCAGATATCATGCAAATTTCATAGTGAATCATACTGTAGTTACATTTGTAAAATACATTTCTGTAATAACCAGATCAGTTAAGAGAAGGGTATGTACAGAAAGAAAAAACCCATCTCCTTCATGGCCTGCTTGCACCGACTCTGAAATATGCATCACTGACAGGAAAAAAATGTTTTTTATCAACTGAAAACAGCAAAATAATCTGCAGGCTGGCAGAAAAGGAGTTTGGGTTCATGTGAGTCAGATTAAAGCAGTGTGGGGCAAGCCTTTAATGAATTCAAGCTAGGACCCCCCGGATACATGTTCTGTGAAGCACACAACAAGCAAAGCTTTACCTTGAGACTCCATGGGCTGTCTTTGCCGGCGTTGTGATGGGAGGTTCTCACCACAGTCTAGTTTTGACTTCAGAAATGAAAATTTAGCTTTTTCATGTTCGTAATTCTCTTTAAGATGATGACTGCATAACACATGACATGGCTTTCAAGGGAATATGTGGATTCTGTTCTATCTGTCAAGGTCTTGGTCTCTGTGTAATCTAAGCACGGAGCCTATTTAGTAATTCCGCTTCTGACATGCTTTGGGAACTTCACTTGGCATTATCTTCCTCATAAAGAAGCTTATTCATCTGTAAAATGAGGATAATAATATTTCCCTACCTAAAGAGTGTTGGGAGGCTTATTTTGCTAATGTTTGTGAAGTGTTTTGAGATCCTTATATTGAAAGCACTATAAAAATGCAAAGTATTACTTAATCCCCTGGGCCTGCTATTATTTAAATATGTCGGTTATTGTTTTGCACTATTTATCTTTTTCCTTTATGTTATTTTTTAATACAATACTATTATTGCTGTTTTGCTACTATATGAATGTGACACAGGAATTAATCTTCTTCTGCTGAATATTATTTACACGTAGCAACAGAAAGTTGGCAAATAGGATTTACCTGGCAACTGACTGGTGACAAGATTGCAATCAATCGCAAAGAAATAGCACCCGATAATGCAATATTAACAGATCTTATCATTGCATATCTTATATCCAAATTGGCTATACAAGTTCTAGCGGAATGTTTACAGCATTTAATGCAATGGAAATTTATTAGGAAATATATAAATGTTCTGCACATATAAATGTGATTTGCTAAAAGCCTCAACCAACGCAGAATAAAAGTTCTTCCTTTTAAACTCTAATTGGAAGTTAACCTTTAGCTCACAAATCCCAGTAAAGGAAATGGCTTTTCTAATCTTATTTGCTCTTTATGGTTTTACAACATTATGTTGTTATTTCTGAATTA
>VZSC01019993.1:609190-706069 GCA_013398225.1 Steatornis caripensis | reverse complement strand
CTTCAACTGTACCCTTAACCTAGACAGATAAATAATTCTAATAGTAAAGCATCTTAAAAGAAGCCTTGAGCATTCTTCAGTTAAATCAATTAAGACTCCATTCAGAATTGTTATTATGCCCTAGCAATTAGTCATTGTTTAGTCAAACTGTGCATACTTATCTCTTCTTTATATCACTCATTCCAGCCACACAATAACTTTTGTTCTTTTTCTCCAAGCACCCTTCAGCTTATCTGTTTCTTCCTGTGCCCGGAAGTGAGCATGATTTTGCTTGCGGATGGAAAGCTGCAAAATTACAAACACCTACAAAGCGGCAAACCACAAAACGAGGAGTCTCTGCCACCCTATTCCGAACGTGAATATTAAAATAGCTAAAAACACATTATTGGTAGTAAGTACCAGCTGCGCAATATGTAGGTAATAATAGCCCAAGAGGGAAGAACTTGAATCTGCCTTTAACATTTATCACGTGTCCTCACAAGAACACTTTTATCCAGTTTCTCATGCCACAAATAAAATTGTTCCACCAACTGCTGCTCCCCCATATGCCTTGCATTCCAGCGTTGGGGAGCATCAATGTGAAAGAGGGTTTTTAGAACTCTTTTTTAGCATCCCCAAAATTAACTAGCTTGTTTTCTGCAAACAGATGGGGAGTGACCTGAGATTTGAAATTCAGCTTCTTCTCAGGCGAAAAATTCTTTAAAAAATCTCCCAAGAAGAAATGTAGGAAAGAAACAGGTGCTTTCAGGAGAACAGTAACACTTATTTATCAAAGATGCACGCAGAAGATCATCAATTTTATTCCTCCCACCTGGTGATAGAGATAAAAAAAGAGGAGCAGTGTTGGGTGCCACAGTGACACCCAAGATGACACATTTGTGAGGCTTCACCCGGGATTTTTAGGAATCAAACCCACCAGGCTCAGCCTGTTATCCTGTGCTTAATCAATTCCTCTTTTTCCATGTCTTTTCAAAATGTGTATAGCTCTTCTTTGCTCTGATGACACAAGTAGCGTCAGATGGCTTCGTCCCTGACCTGCATGACCACCTGTCCTTGTGAGGCTCACACTCATAAGAAGTCTCCTAGTAGATGCCCACAAGCTCGGACTCACAGTTGTAGGAGCCTCAGGCCACGGTGGAGGTGGAGGTGGTGCTGCAAGCGGCAGAGCCTGTATCGTATGTGCTCCACGCCGTGTAATGAGTGCACTCTGCCAAAATGTATCTTTCGACCTCGTTTAATTTCTCTCACCACCAGTAACCTACTGGAACTTTGGGTGCTACTTATTGACCCTTTTTTAAGCTTTACTTTACAGTACAAAATTGTATCCCTGTCCTCGTCCTGTGTGATCTAAATACTGCGTGCCTTTTTTCATCTGAGCACCCCAAATGTTGAGCTAAACAACAGTAACAACAGTGTCTTTGTATTTTAAATGTCTGCTCACTCTGCTGTGTGTGATTTCTTACCTTGCCTTTTAGGACAAAATTCAATAGAAGATGTCTGTGTTAAGCACAGTTTTATTGAGCCTTTAGTCACCTGGTGAAGAACAGTCCTTCTCCCCAGGTTAGGTTTGCCCCATTGATTTACCCAATTGTCATTTATCCTAAACCCCTGTTTTACCATTCGGTAGTGCAAAGAGGACTTCTTACACCAAGCATCAAGATGGGGAGGGCTCAGAAGTTAATACGTAAGTAACAGTAAAACACCGGCCTTAAAAATGTCACATCGTGATTTTTCTAATGTGTCAGAAAAGTGCCTGTTTTCCTGCAATTATTTTTAATTCTTCCTGTGTATCTATTTCTCAAGCACTGCTGAGTAAAGGCCTTTATTATTTAAGTTTTTAATGGAAACATACTCTTTTTTGTTTGTTTGTTTCATTTTGATTTTAACTTCGTTTTTCTGAGAAGGACTAGTTCCAAGGAGAACATTACAGGCTGTATAAGCTCCATTGTATTTTTCAGTCACAGAGGCACATTATGGATCAAAAGCAAGCGAAAATGCTGGGTTTGTTTTAGGTTTTATTTTACAGTCAGGATGGTTCATACATCTGTTTCTGTCACCAGCCTAGAATGTATTGGTTTATGATTCTCTGAGGTTATTTATAATTTAATTATAGGATGTTTCATGATTATTTGGAATGGTATTTACAGAAGGCAATACTAAGCTCAGTAGTTCACTTGCAACCAAGAATGTGAAGAAAGCACCCTGTAATTCCTTTTTAAGTGCCCTCTAGAAATCATATAATTATATTGTATGGCAGTGTTGCAAAAGGAGAAAACAGAGATTTTAAAGTTATTTGTATTATGGTCTTTAATCAACCTTATACACGTACAGGCTGGCACATAGTAACAAAGAATAGGCAGGTTACAATGAACAGAATTCCAATTGTTTTGGTTTTAGATTTGATCTTGAGTCAGTCCTGGTTTCATACACCAGCACATCCCCTATGTACATTACAGACAGATTTTGGAGCAAGAGGAAAAGGTAGGCTCCTCCTTCAGTATTTCTAGCCAGAAATGGAAGCGAAAAGCATCCTTTGAGCTCTCAAATGATTCACAACAAGGCAGAGCCATCAAGGGTCACCCAGGAGACCTCTGCCTTGTCTGAGGAAGATGATTTCTCTTCTCCTGGGGATTTAACAGCCACACACTATCCCCACGCCCCATGCCAATCCCACAGCACCTCAGGTGCTGCAACAGCCATGGCCCCATTACTCCCATGGGGACCAGGGTTTGGTGAATACACATCTGGTGAGAGGCATCTAGAAACTGGATCCTGGAGCTGACACCAGGGAGAAGGATGGATAAAGCTGCCCAGCCCCCACGCACTGCCCAAGGTTCAAAATAGCACTAGAGTTTAAGGTTTAAAGGTATTCGTAAATTCAACAGCAGCGTTAACTTTCAGTCTCTGTTGTTTCCCTCACACACTGTGAAAAGACTTCAGAGCTAGAAGAAACAGTCAGCATTTTCTTTCACAAGCCATTGCACAAAATAAATATATAGCAGAAAATGGATATAGATGTCTCTCTTACTTTCCTTAATAGGACTAAACACCAAGAAAGAAGCTTGTACGTTCCGATCTGGTAACAAAAATGCAGTCCTGTTCCTAAACAGTATAAATAGCCAGAACCACAACTGAAGGCATTTTTTTTCTTTCTTTCTTTCTTTTTCACTTCCTTGTATGTTATTCGCTTTTGCCTTGTCCTTTGTCTATCTGGACAATAAATAGTCTGGAACTGGAACAATATATTGTTGTATATTTGTAAAATACACAGCAGAAAAGGACCCTTATCTTGACTGAATCCTCAGAAGTAGCAGATTGAACTTAATGGCAACAAATTAATTCAATGTAGAGAAATTATTTTAATTTACCCCAAATGAAAATTTGACCCATTCAAACTGAAGTTACTGACAGTGTTTATTTGTAAGATCAGTGTTTTGCAGTGGGAGACAGGACCAGTGAGCTCACAGAGAAAGACAATCAGGAAATAAAGAATGAAAAAAAAAAAAAAGAGAACAGAAAATGAGAAAGAACATCCTGTGAGTTGGCCCACACAGGAGAGAAAATACTGGAAATCTGCAGTCTTGGCTTTGGGGAAAGGCTCATGTCTTATTTTGTGTTTCTAGTCTGGAATTATTATTAGAGACAATTAATTCGCACATTACATGCAAATCACCCATCCGTGGATTGAGATCATGGATTACCAAAGAAAATGGTCATAGAAAGGAGCTATGAAGGCTTATGTATCCATTATGAGCGATAAATGGTACAAACCTTATTTGTCCAGCTTTACTGCAGACACTTTAAATTTCCCTGTTTATAGGAGTTGTTGTTGGTACCAGGAGGCATTCACTGTTCTCTTGGAAATTCTCCATCTTGCATATACTCCTTAGTAAGCCCAGTGCATGTGGCAGTGGTGACAGCTGAACAAAATAATAATTTATGGGTTACACAGAAATACACTTCTAAGTGAAGAAGGAGTGAGTGGAGTGTGTCCACAGCTACTTGGGAGCTGCAGAAGGGCAAGTCTGATTGTTGTCCTCTACAGATAAAATTTTTCATATCACATTTTTCCATTGCAGCTTCATGACATTTTTTATTATTTGGTGAGAAATTTGCTGCTTGCATCAAAAAATATTTCTAGCGGGAGGGAAGGCAGGTTGCTCTACTCGGGAAGCAGAAGGCAAGCACTCAGTGCTTGACTGGGCAGTAGTTCTTGGGAGGTGGACTCTGAAAGTTAAATGAGATACTTTGGTATCAGGAGGCATTTGCAATGAACTGACAACTCACAGATAGCAAGGAAAGTATTTCGTATGATCAACCCACACAGCGCTGGCACGCCACCTGCCTCGTATTACATTACCTGACGTGGGGCATGCTCCTGTCACGAAACCTGAAATGTGGACTTTGGGGAAACACTCTCTAGGTCCCATACCTCTCCATTTAATAACCGGCAGCACTAATGGTCTGTAGGATGTATTTTGCTAGGAAAAAGGTATGGTCTTCCTGCACTGTGAACACGGAAATCTACGTAACAGGAAAATGTTGGCAAAATGTAATTAATACAAGTTAGCCAGCCAAAATCAACCCTGAATACCCCTAGTGTTTGTATTTTAACCTTCTAAAGTGTGTGGATGCTGTAAAAAAATAGTAAAAGGTTTCTAAATACTCTGGAAACTTTTGTTTTCATTTTGATGTGAAACACTTTCAAGTTTTGATTTTCTCCTGTGAAAAATAAAGAAGACACAGAAGAAATTAGGGGGTTTATTCCCACTCTTCTTTCCAAAAAGAAGTCTGTGTTATTTCTGATGTCACTGGTAGGTTTCAAAAGAAAGGATCATAATATTTTAGTAAGGTCAACAAAATGTTCGCTTTCTTCAACACAGAAAAACATACTGTTAGAGGAAACAGCGGCTTGCAGAGAGCTTTAAAGATGCTGTTGTTTCTTATTGCCTGTGCTGTTGATTCATAGGACATGAGGGACTATTCTTGGTGAAATGTAAGGTATGTGGGCAGGTTAACCCTGCAGCAGAGTATATCTATTCAAAATGCTTCTGATGGTTTTCTTTGCAATTTGTTATCTGTGGTTTGCTTATGGTCCAGATGTGTAGCGGGGAAGTCTGGGGCTGCCCTGCTGCATGACCCGATCCATCCCCTGTCACAAATCTGAACGCAGTGTTTCACAGGGGAATAATACCAATGCCGTCACTTTTGTGATCCTTCGTGCCAGAAAAAGGCATATCTGTGCCCGGCAGATGGGGCAGAGCAGCAGAGAGGCTACGTGGGTGACAGTGGCCCGTACAGACAGTTAGGGTAGGAGCCAACTGCGTGACACCCGTGTTTAGTACATGAGAGTTGACAAGTCTGCCAGGACACCACAAAGACACCCAAGAACAGGTTGAATTGCCCCTTGAAAGACTTAGTTTTGTAGCAAATCATTCCAGGGGCCCCAAGGTAATACAATGTCTTCTGCATTCAGAAGCAAGTGCATATCTAGCTCTCTTGCACAAAAACATGCCCACAACGCCTTGAATCCAGGCTATCTGAATTTGAAAATTGGAGGCTGAGAAAATGAATCAGGAGGAGGGAGTAATTAGAGTTGAGATGTCATACTAAATCACGGGCCCTGGTTAGTCAAGCAGCTTGCTTCTGACAGCACCAGTCGGATGCAGTGAATAGTGGACAGTGGTAGAGTTTAATATTTTAACACCCGCTTTATTTTGCATGCAGGAGACCAGCCACACATTCACATTTAAATAAGTCTGCAGTTGCAGGCAGATTTTTTCTGAGAATTGCTACTGCCTCTTAGCTCGCAAATGGCCACTTTAAACCTCTGCAAAGCCAAAGGGTAAGTTACAGATAGGACTGGCAAAGGAGTGAAAACCAGCATAAACCTCTTGCATTTTGCAAAAACTACTGATGTTTCTATATTTGGTTTGGCTTTGAGGCGTTTTTGTGGTGAGGGCACTGTTGTAGCACATCTATTTTGTACAGATAATGAAAAATGGGGACATGGAGGAAAAAATACCCTTTAGTTTCAGTCGAGCCTGTAACCATATGTTTAGGGCTGTCACCTGAATCAGTGACAGGTTTAATGCTTCTTAGCTGCTGGAGATCCTGATAGAAAATTTTGTGGTAAACTTTCTATGTGTATCTGTGTGCAAGTGCATATAATTCAATATGTATGTGTTTGATGTGTATGGGCATGCAGCAGCTTAAAAGAACAATATTGTGCAAAACAAGAACAGCACAGGTTATCTGTCAACAAGAAACAGAAACAAAAGGAGAATATTTTGTTGTTATACATCTGGAAAAGAAAAAAAGGCTGTGACTTTTTCCTTCGTGTCCCTTAGTGATCTCAGACCCCATTGCCTGTCCCTGTAAATCTGGGTTCAGCCCCACAGATGGATGGCTATTGTGCAGGGTCAGTGCGCTCCCTATTCAGTGTACTCTTCCTGCTCTGCTAGGCTTGGTGTCAGCATGCACAGTGTCTGTGTTTCATGTAAGAGCAAAATAATACAGAGATTTTGCCAAAGGATGTAAATAGCTGTTGGGGACAGACCTCTCCATCCCCAAGGAAAGAGCCACCCTGACATGAGATGTGGAAGAAACACCTGAGGCTCAAGGAGCCGCTCGGTACCATAAATGCCACTTATAACTGGGACGGGTTTCTAGGGGACAATTTGGTTTTCATAAATTAAAAAAAAAAAAAGAATTTTGAATTACAGATGGGCTTTATCTGCTATTCAGACCTCTAGCAAGCAATCATCAGGAGTTTGTGTTTTATAATTATTCCTATGTGTCCCTTGCTAAAGCTGTGAAATAGAATCTGTCCGAGCCTTGATTTCATCTAAGAATGTGCAACTAACCTACTTCATCAGCAATACAATTAACTTTTAAATTATTAATTATTTTTTGTTACTGTCAATATACCTAATAATCTAATAAGTGTTGAACGTTAACATTGTCAGTGCTGGATATTACCTTACTGAATACAGCAGAATCGATATTGTTGGCTATAATATAGTAATTGATCCAACTGACTCTGCAGTGTTCCTTGCTTCTACAAAAAAAAAAAGAAAATATTTCATTCAGGCACAAGAATGCATAGAGAAAATGTCAAGACTATGATTAAAGCCCATGGTAGAAATGCAATTTGAAAATCTGTGTTATCCTACAAGGGCCAATTTTGATGTCAGTTATATCGAGAAGTTGCCATTGAAATCAATGTACCAGACCAGCAGGTAGGGACTAGAAGACATTTCTCACTGGGCTGTGTAAACAACTTCTATTTAAAATGGACTGAATTCAGCCCCTGAGGGCTTTGGATCAGGAAGATGTTCCTAGATCCCATGCGGGAAGAGCGACACTGCATATTGTACTGACACAACGGTACCTTTGCTACCCTGAACCAAGCCCAACCCTAAACCTTGCTGACCATGTTCATCTCCCTCTTCTCCTTCCACAGAGGTCTGCAAGCGGGAGCGATAGCTCAGCATCAGGCTGCTCCATGTTCTCCCCCCACACACACTTGTTTCAAGAGCTTTTCTCCTCCTGATAACAGGTAAAGTGCAGCCCTTATTTCACTAGTTCAGAAGACAGCAGAGATTGTAAGGAGTATGATGAGATTAAATGGTGTTCAGTACACCTAAATATAGTCTTTTTACAAATATTTTTAGTTTCTTTCCATTATCCATGGCATTCAGAAGTGTAAGAATATCAGTGATGCACTATGATATTAAAATTATAATGAAACCGTTCAATTAATCTTCTTTTGTTGTCATCATCCAGTGCAGAATGTCTTCATAAAGTACTGAGCAGTTAATTTAGATCCCAGGTGTGCTTGGCTGTTGATGCAGGTAGGTTGTATTTATGTGAGTGTGATGTCTAAGAGCCCTAACCATCAGCTAGGATTACCAAGAACTACAAAAGATTTTTTTTCAGTTTTTCCTAATTTTCAAATACCTAATTTTTTCAATGAAACAACAAATATCTCTCTGACAATTGTAAACCGTATTTTCAGACACCTTGCTAATGGTCTAAAGACCTCTTTACCCTGGATTCCAGACAACCTACATGAGAATCTGCCTAAAAATATCTAGAAAAGCAAATAGAAAAAGTAAAAAAAAAAAAACAAACAGAAAAATACTCTGCAGTTTCCTGGGAAACAGAATTATGGTTTCACAAGAAACTCTGACATAATCAATGTGCATCCTGAAATTGTAGTGGAAAGTGTCAATAGTACCTGCCCAATAATGCTAATATTGATAATCAAGAATTAAAATAATTCTGTAGTGTTATTTAATCATTAACCATGGTATTTGTCTTAATAGTATTATAATATATAACATATATATGACAAAATTCATCATTTAATAACAGTATTACAGCATTTCTATTTTAAATTAATAGTAATTGTTTACAATAGTACTGCTAAAATAGTACTTCGACGTTCACATTTTTCTAGCAATAATCTGTCAAAACCCACAGCCTTCCACAATGCCTTGTTTCAAGCCCGCTCGGGATTTTTGAGAGAAACCTGAAATTTCATAGGATATCATGATATTCCACTGAGTGTTTTTGCACTCCTCTTTTTACAGGTAATAGATTGATGTGTCCACTGATGAAGTAATTGAACTTCTCTGAATTTTTAATTGTGCAGCCAGATTCTTGCAGAGCTTTGAGACCTACACAGATTTTATGCGGGGAGGATGAGTGCAAGAGCCATTTTGCAGAATTGATCACTCAAAATCAACAAACACTGCAGCACCATTCCTCAGTGTCCTTGGAGCACTTCCTTGGCACTGGACTGGCACTAGACTGGTGATTACAATGATACCCCCAGCTTGTACTTAGAAGGCAGAGAATTATCATGTCACCTGCATGTCTAGGAATCAAGTGAGAGCTGATTCTCTCCTTGATGCTAGGTGAAGACATGTGCGTTCATTAAGCAACAGTAGTAGTGGTATAATCAGTTCTTTTTAACCAGTATTTTTGTCCAACATCTGTGGAACTCATTTTCCGTTTGCTTAATTTGCTAGCTCTTGCTAGTTTGCAGTTTACTTGCTTGTCCTGACAATTTCCAGCCTGGTACAAACATTTCAGCAAAAGTGGTCATTTTTAATCCTTCCGCTTAAATAAACATTGTTGAGGTCGTCTTCTGAGCCGAGCAATGGTGGCTGGTTAACCTTCTGCATTACGAGTGGCGCTAGCACAGCATGCTCATCCTCTAGGCACTAAGCTCCAGCGTCCTTTCTTGTCTTTTGTAACCTCGTAGGCTGTTGTGTTAATATGCAGACCATTACTACTTTGCTGATGAGACAGACTGCCGAGGATCAATATGTCTCTGCATTTGTCAGCCCCGTATACCCCAGAGTTAAGTTCTCAGCTCTGCTGCCAGTGCTCATGTCCCGCTGTGTAATCGCAGAGTATTGTCGATTCCTTATACAGCATGTCCGTATACTAGGCTTGGTGGGGCGCTTTGCAGAACAAGTAAGAAAGATCCAAATGTCGTTTTTGTTTGGCTCCCACTGCTTGAGTAATAGTAGGTGCAGCCAGAATACCAGAGGACAGCCTGCTTACGGGGTCACTGCAGCTCAACAGCTAACCATTGATGTTGTCAGGCAGACTTGGGAAAGATGCCCAAATACTATCAACTAGAGGACATTGCATTTTAATGAAAGTCAAAAAAAAAATCAAGATTAAAAAAAGAAGAACGGTAAACTCCCTGATCAAACATAATAAACAAAAGAAGAGCTCAAATGCACTTTGGTTTTTTTCCCCCTTGATACTCACTTTTTCTGTGAGTTTGTCTTGATGCAGTAGCTTTAGGAAAACAGCACTGGGATTCAAGGGAACTGAATACAGTAACAACATCTACCACAAAAACTCTTAATTATAGATCAAGTCTTTAACACACAAAAGCCCAGTTCACTACAACAACCAATATGTTTGACATATTTAACTGACATGATTTAAAATCAAGCACACCGCCTTCTTTTTTTTTTCGTTTTTTACAAGTTACCTTTTCCTAATTACAGTTTTCCTGGGTTTTTTTTAGAAATAGGTGTTTCTTTGCAGATCTTACAAATGTTCCTTGTATTGTGGTTTTTTAACTTGGACTGTCATGTTAAAAAACAAGCAACAGAAACCAGTAACAAAAGTTCATAGCATAACAAGTTTCTCTTTTCCTCTATAGCTGAGTACTTGCACACAGTATCCATATAGTATGTTTTCATAGACCGTATCCATATAGTATGTTTTCATAGACAGACCATTATCTTGTGTGATTTAGATGTGATGCCTGTCCAGAGGTTTTCTATATCTGTTGACTGAAGTTTTTTATAGAATAAAATGGGAATTTACCTTTGCATTACCTTATGTTTTCTTTCTGTCCTGTATCTCTGACGATAACACTGTGCAAGATTTTGGGAGAATATGGGCTGTATTTTGTGCAGCCTCCAGGGGTGCTAATAGACTCTGGCATATCAGACAGATTCAGGGCTCCAGATCAGGTGTCTCAGGTGTTTTGTTAACCAGTAAGGCTGCAAGATCACATACATTATGCGATCTCATTATTTTAAATGTGTAAACACAAGTCTGGGTCATGCCATGAAGACGTGCCAGTTGCTGGTGGCAGCAATCCATGTTTCAGATCTCCACATGTTCGTAGCAAAGCCTCAAGGTTGAGAGAAGCACGTACTTCTGAGTTTTCTCTGTTGATGGAAGACTACTTTCCTTTCCCACTTTTCCAGCAAAAAATGTTCTGGTCAAACGTAGGAGACAGAGTAATGTTGCTGAGAAAAAAAGGTAAGTGAAGGAGAAGCCAAAGAAGTGACTGAGTCTTTATATGTAAATTTTTGATCTGGTTCTCTCCATAAAATAACCATCTAAAATGCAGAGCCCTGAGGATGTTTAGTCAGGAAGTCAAATGGAACTTCTACTAATTTTTGTTTTGCAAGGGGTGGTGAATTTTAAGTATGTCTTGAACAGACATCCTCACAATCTTGCTCAACTTGTCTTCCTGACAGCTCGCATGGAGCCTGCTGAACAAATCAAACCTGTGCCTTTTGCTTCCTTAAACATGTAGGGTGTTCCTACATTAGGAGTGGCACAGCTATCAGGTGGTCCATCCAGCCCTGTATCCCATCTCTAACTATGATCCTTAAGGAAGAGCACAAGAACTAGTGTGTGCAAAGTAGGCCTTCTCACCTGTCTTCCTAGATTTTCGTACGTTCATGCTGTAAATTGGTAATACAGACAGGTTGAAAGGTAGAAATCACAGGCAAGTTTACATGAGTGAAAGCAGGCAGCGGTGGTCCTCGTTCTGCTCAGGGTAAAGCAACAGCCCCAAGTGCAGAGCAGAAATGCCCCATTCATCCACCGGTGGAAGGACTTCAGGCATGCACTGTGCAATTGCATTCTTGCAGCATTGTCCAGGAGCTGATAAACCACAGCCATGAGACATCCAGCTTTGCACTGGTAACACTGGACGGAGCCCAGCAGTCTGGGAATCCCTGAATTTCTTGCCTGGAGCACTTCATTTGAGTAATTTGCCTTGGAGCTACCCTTCTATCTTCCGAGGAGCCTCCCAGAGAAACCAATGAATCAGAATGGGTTTTGATGGTCATCTACCTTAGGCTCAATGACAGTTTAATTAATATGAGCTTCTCAGAAACATTTAATTTATTTCAGTGGAAAAATCTCAGATGTTATTTAAGAAAAGCAATAAGGATTGAGAAAATCTTGTATCTTTCAAAATTCATGAGTATCAAAGCACTTAATACCTATAAAGGTTCATTTCTTGTTCTTAATGTTTGTTTCCTCCTCTGATATAACAATCAATTTAGTGTATGTACCCATAAACAGATCCTCTCTCTTCCTACCCTGCCTGCCCTCAAAATTAGATTATGCCTGTTGGTATCAATCAGCAATACAGAGCTACCCAGATTTTCGCTACCCTGATTCATTGTCTCTACAATAAATGAAGTTTTTCCATTGTTTGCAGAAATTCTTGAAATAATGGCTTCAGTTTCCTTGTTAATTATTCTCTTATTAATGATCTTTCAGACAGTTTTTCAAAGAGACTATGAATCTTTCAGTGAAAGTAATGGGCAGCTCCTCACAGGAGTAATCCCATTACAATCAGATGCACTACTGTTTGTCATTTAGAGCAAGGTGCTGGAGCTCTGACCCTTACTGATTTACCACTCTTCATAATTAGTTGCAGTGATTAAAATGCATTTTAGATTACACTGCAGTTTTCCTTCCTTAAAAGTTTTTTTTTCATGAAGGACAAACTCAGGTTCTGAAGGTGAACAATTGTCCTCCAGTGTAAAACAATAGCAGCAGAGAGGAATGCCACAGACAAGGGTTATTAAAGAAATCAGAAGTAGAGATGCTTGGGCAAAAAGTGTTGCTGGGGGCAGAGGGGCTGTCTTGGATGACAGAGACTGCTCATGCAGGAATTTAGCGTACTAGCTTAACGAAACTGAAAACAGTGCATGAAACACTGACAGCAGCACATGGAAATAATGAATCAGTCTGTTGCATCTGTATCTAATTAAGAATCATTATAATATGGTCTTTTTCTCTAGTGGTCAGGATTAGTGGATACCCCCCAGGAAAGAGGCTAATAAATAGATTCAAGTGCCAGGATATTATACATCTTTATCCAGGGCTCTTTCTCAAGCACTTTTTGTCAATAACCCCAAATCCAGGCAGACTCTCTCTCCTGTGAGAATCTGACACAGCCAGGATTCCTTTGTAAGAGTTTTCAAGAAAAAAAAAAATGCTGAATACTTGGATGCTGCAAATAGTTTCTGGCAAGGGCGGACATTCTACTTCTATCTCTCTGCTACAATTAGAAAAGTAGTATCTCTGTTTTGTTCGTTTTTCTTCCCCCTCTCCTCTGCCTTTCCTCCTTCCTCCTCCTCAAAAAAATCATTAAGTTGCTAAGAGCTTCATTTGCTTTAAACCTCTTTGGAGTTCTGTTGTTTTACTTGAGGGTACAGATAACCCCACAGGACTCAGTACTACTAACTGGCACCCTACAGCCAGATGATATATACCTTGAGAGCGGAAGGGATTCCTGCTTTTTTTTTCCCTCCTGACTGTCTGCAGAATATGTTTTACTTAATGTTTTTGCTGTTGCTGGGGTTTTTTGGATTTTGGGGTGTGGGTTTATTTTTCGGTTCAGAGGAGGGTGGAACAAAGGCTTCTTAGTTACAGAAAAGGCTCTTCCATCCCTTTCTTTCTCCTGCCTGTTAGGCTACTTTTTCAACTGTGATGGTTTAGATCCCAGGGGAAGCAATCTAGGATCGTTGCTGAGATAAAGAGAGGAAGGCTACAGAGTGGAGTCTCAAAGCTGTCCCTCATGTCTTATTGAAGATTAAGGTAAAATGTTTCAGTGCCTCCATGAGGCCAGTTCTCCCCTCTGTGCTGGAGGCAGCTCTGGATGGAGACCGGTGTGAGGAGGGAGCACTGGGAGCTGCGCCAGGAAAACACTAAACTGAGCATCATTTGTTTTAGGCATTCATGGGATGCCTCTGCTGTGTCACCACCGTGTGCAGTAAAGAGCATTGTTCCTCTAATGTTCGTCTCTCTTGGAACTGCAAGTGAATGTACAGCCCAATTAGTGCAGCAGCTTAAAACAATAAACCCTCCAGAATCTCTGGTGGGGGAAGCATGCTTTTATCTATTTGGTAAATAATTTATTAATCACACTGATGTATCCTCCTTGACAGCAACAGAGGCAGATAAGTGATGGTTCAAAATCAATTTGTCATGGTCCAATGTGCACTCAGTGACCTACTTGGTCTGTTATATAGGTCAAACTTGTACATGATGCTCTGATTGCAGAGGAACTTCTTGAAAAATACAACAGCAACAACAAAACTTCTGACACAATTCAAACTGTGGGACCCTGTGCTGGGTGGCACTCCGCTGTGCAGCTCAAAAACTCAGCTTGCAGGGAAGGACGAGGACGGGAGCCAGGTAGGTGATGTTTTGGAGTCTCAGTGAAACCTCCTCAAAAATGCCCTGCACTGGTGGCATAGCAGTAGTATCCAGGAGGTAGATCCATATTCTCTGACCTACTTCTATGACCTTGTTATTATCATACTGCCTTTTTCCATTGAGAACAACCCTAGCGTTCCTCTACTATTTCCCTGTTTGCCCTGTATGAGTCTCTGCTTTTCCTGCTCTCTCCTACTCACAACATCGTTTTTCTTCAGATGAGATGGAAATCCATTCCCTCCTCTTTGTACCTCTGCTGTGCAGTCCATATGAGTCTCACAGTTTGAAGTCTGCTTCTGAGCAGGCTATTCAGGTTAAGGAACCAGATTATTTTGAATTGCAGGGAGACAGAAATTAAAACCTGTGACAGAGCTTTTGAGTAGTCAGTTTGCTGGTGCTCCCTTTGTGACTTGACAGAAGTTTTGGTTATTTGTTGATTGAATTTGTTGCACTATCTTTCTATTTCATTAATGCATGCATCAGGGGTTTCTGCCGGTGAGTCCTGGAGAACTAAGCAGTGTGTGAGATGACATGTTAAATAGGCGATGCTTAAGAATTTCAAGCAGTCTTGTGGTAGTCTGTTTGCTGTGTCTCATTCACCTGCCATCAGAAGGAAATTTCTCCCAAGCTCATTCTGGTGACCACTGTTTTAAGGAGGTGAATTGGGCCTTATTTCTCTGGACATTTTCACCAAACCAGTGCTCTGCTACTGGAGGCAGTTGGGCTACCAACCAGACTTGTGAGCTTTCCTCCTGTCTTCCAATTGCACGCATTAGGCTGGTGGGGGGTTTTGTGGATTTTGATCTTTTTACAGAATAGCTTACATTTTTATAGATTCTTAGGAAGTCCTTTGTGGCCAATGGTATGTAGTGGTGTAGAGTGGAGATTTTGCTCATACTGGACGCTAAGCATGTGTTCAGTGATGCCCATAATTGGAGGGTATTGCACTGAATAACCCAAGTAGGCCATTGCAGCCCTACATTTTACTATGTTCCCTCTGATTGTCTTGAGAGTACGAGAGGGAAAAAGATTTTCTCTTCAATGACAGGTGCACATCCTTTTAAGGAGTTTTCTCCTCGCTCCTGCTTTGCATTGCACCACCGCAAGGTTGCAACCTTGAGCCTCCAGCATCAGGTTTCAGTCCTCCTGCATGGTTAGACCAGCACACTAGGGTGGGTGCTGACTGTACACCGCGGGGATGGCTGCAAGCGCAAGGATCCACCACTAAAGGAAGAGCATAGCAGAAATAAGGCCTAAAATTTTGTACTTTTTTTCACCTGGAACCTGAATGTTTTTTTAGCTGTAACTGGGTGGAACTAATGTTATCTACAATAATAGTGGTGAATAAAGTCTAATCTTTTAATTCTTCTTTGTATTAGTGTTATCACTCTGTTCGTGGCTCTGGTTCTTCTTTTGTCCAAAAACCTCTTTCCTCCATGACTGACAATCAAAAAAGCATCCAGGCTACCAGAGGGGGTACCACCATCACAGGCAAGAACTAAAGGGACTGGAAATAAACCCACCAAGGTACATTTTTGAATGAACAGTGTGTACCTTTAAGGATGTTTATAGCCCTGACAAACACAGGACAGATTCCTCCTGTTTTTATTGTGATTCCTCCAGATGCACTAAGAAGGACTTCTGGGGTCGTGGCTTGAGCTTCTTGTTTGGCCTTGGCAAATCAATAAAATCCTGCTCACCCCACCAACATTCTCTGATAGCATTGTCTCCCGTGGATTCCCTGAAGGGCACCTGCAACCCAGGATTTTGCACAAATCACACAATACACCCTGGAGACAGGATACAAATCTTTGCTAAAATCAACATCCGAGTAAACAGACAACCCCCCAGCAGGCTATTTTCAGTGCTTTAGAATTGTTTGCGTTTTGTCAGCCTTTAATAATTTAATTGAAGAGTGACACAAGATGCAGGCCCAGCATGACAAAAAAAGATATTTTAGTAAGATGACTCTTAATGTTTTCCAGGAGGTGTCAGCAGTTCTTTAAACCAAGGCAGGGGTTGCAACAAATAGTTTCTTTTCCTGAGAATTCGAAAGACATCCTTTAAAGTCTGCAAACTGCCAGTAAGCTTCAATAGAGCAAATGTTCTCAAGGTGTATTTATGTTGTCTCTATAGCACTCCAAAGGATTTCTGCCAGCACACACCATTACAATGAGTAATGCTTCCTTTAAAAGCGAATGAAGAAGACTTAGATCTGGGTTAATTAAATAATCTTCTCTTTTTTAGTTATTTACAATAGGAGACTGACACTAACCACCTAGTTTCCCGCCCCGAACCTTAGGACATTATTGTGTTTACCTTGATAAAACCTGAAGGGTCAAAACATTTGTGTTATCTATTTGCCAGGTAATGAAAGAGCAGAGAATGTGTAATTAGGCACAGATTAAGATTTCCACAAGATTCATTAAAAAAAAAAAAAAAAAAACCAAAAATAAAAGCTGCTTCCTATGTGGTGGGATGTACTGGCAGACAGTTCTTGGCACAACACATTGACAATGGTGGAGCAGCACCAGGTGAGCTCTTATCTCCCTATTTTTATTTATCACCCGTGGAGGCTGGCAGTTCTCCATGTGGAACTCTGTTTATGGGAGATTTATCTGTGGTGTGTAAGTAGCACGCTGGCATCATGAATGTCCATCTATCAAAAATGCTGAAACATCCCCCATGACGGAAGAAGGATGTTTCTGCTGAATGCAGAGCAGACAAGGAGAATGTAAACACCCTGAAAAGAGCAAGCAGCAGGTATTATAGTCTCAAAATCAATTTGCGTCAGGCAGGGAAGTGTGACAGGAGGACCAAAGTGCAGAGCAAGGCCAACTTCTAAGAGTCTACCTAAGTACCAGTCTCCTTGGTGTCTGAACTGCACAGAGAAGAATGAACATCTCCGTGTCAGTTCCAAAGAATTTACAATTCTCTTCTTCATCCAGTGCTTGGGTATAGGTTTTTTTGTTATTTTGTTTTGGAGTGCCAGACCTGTATGAAGGAATAAAAAATATTTGTACATTTTTTCGCTTTTGTTTGCTATAATATCTTCTCTTTCCTGTCTATACTCTGGATTAGAAATTCTTAAGGTGTAGAATATAGACTTTGTTGCATTTTCATTTATTGTTTACTACCGTAACCCTAAGACCTCAGGCTTTATCTCAGGAATCCGTTGTGGTCCCATTGCAGAGAAAAACAAGGAGGGAGGGAAATTCTTGCCTAAATAAATAAATAAATGCACGGACAAATCAGCTTAGCTCAGCTTTATGCAACTAGAGGTGGTTTTTACTCTTTTTTCTAAAGAAGAATTCTATAGTTGGCAACTTATATGCTCCATTATTCACTGCTGGCTCATACCAGACTTTGTCCTAAGCTCTGGCACCTATGTCTCAAATGACCCAGGGTGCAGATTTGCAAAAATGCAGGAAAAGAAGCAATCTTTTAGTAATCAGAAAACTGCAACAGATCAGAGAAAATCTCCATGAAAACTAATAGTCTCCAAAGCACTCACTGAAAGCTTCTGTTTGCAAATGGCAGCCAAAATGCACCCTTATCCTGATATACAGAGATGAAGACCACCGTCTGCCTCTTTTGACTTCAGCTGGAGCTGAAGATGCTTAGCATTTCAGAAAGTCAAGTGAATGTGTCACAAGCCAGCCATTCAGTTAGTGACTCTTGCTGAAAGCATGATTTTATTTTCTGTTTCTCCACTTACCCCTCTTTAAAGTGGGAGGAATGGTATTCACCTATCATGTAAATGTTCTGAGGCCTAATTAGTTAATGTGTGTAAATTGCTTTTGAGATGAACAGTGCTAAGTATTATTATTACTATATTAAAATATGGCCAGCAGCCAACCTCTCCATGTAGCTGCAGGGTAATGACAAAGCTGATCAACTGCAGGATTTTATTGCTAGTGATCTGAAACAACAAATATTTTCTGTGCATTTGTCCAGGAACAAGCACAAACAAATAGTATAAATTTAGTCTGAATGTTAGTAAACAGAGAGGCAGCTGATGCGGGCTTTTAATGCCATTTTTGATATCTCAATATATTACCTTGGTTTGAACAGTTAATGTGAGATTTTTTCCAAGAAAAGGATATAAATTCACAACCAAATATTTAGTTATTCCTTATTCCTTAATCAAATCTGCTATTTTTTCATCTGTCACTATGTGGGAATCTGTGTGCAATTTACTGTGTAGAGCAGAAAGTTTCTTTTATGTGCTGGTTTAGAAGGTCAATTTCATTCTCTAAACAATTAAAGAAGACTGAAGGAAAAGGTAGACCTCTCAGGGCATCAGTCAGGGAGGAGACGACAGGAGAGAAGGTTGCATAAACTAGGAGAGACACACTGTTGTGACCCTTTCTTCCTTATTTTAACTCCTGATTCCCAGGCAATATAAAAAAAGCTTTGCGGAAATCAGCAGGCATTATATGTTCAAGGCTAATCATGCAGATCTGAACTAAGGATCTATTTAAAGGAAGACTTTTTTCAGGAGTAGTCTTATATTTTGATCTGCTGACAGACTACAGTCCAAATCCAGATATGTTCAACACTCCAGTATAAGCCAACAGGAAATAATATGGTGTGATTTCTGCCCGTTTATCCAGTCTATCTTGTAAGCGGTACCTCTAGAATCTGTTATGCAATTTGCTTCATTGGTCGTTCACATTTGAACATGGTTGTTCACTAAAATTTGAAGTTTCTGATGGATTGAATCCATCCATGAAGTTTATGCCTTGATTTAATTCAGAATTTACTCTTCATGGAAAAGGTGTTGTTTCATTTGCTTTAAACAGAGAAAACAAGGCAGAAATATAATGATAAGCAGGACACACAAGAATTTTAAAAAAAGTTATACCCAATTACATTGGGGAAAACAACTACAGGAAATCCAGAATGGGGTTGGTTATGAACTAGAAACAAAGTGGATAGTTCTGTGAAGTGTGAGAAATCATGTCATGCAACATTTCTGGCCTTGTACCATACACACTTGGCCCCAGACAACTGATTTCTGGAGAGTTATCCCATCACCTGCAAGTAAAAAAAGCCCTTTAGAACCCTGTGAATTATCAATAAGAATAAAAGATTATTTTTTTTCCCGTCATGAAGTCATCCACTCTCAGATTCTAGTCCAGGTACAGACTACTGTCCATCTATGTTCAATAATAAGACACAAAGTTCAAGCTAATAGAAAACCTTATAGCAGGTTTTTCGGTCCTTCATTTTATTTTTCTTTCCTTTGTGCCTTCCTTACTTTTCCATTATTTCTGGATTTTTTTAGGTACAAAATGTATCAAAATTACAAGAATAACTTAGGGCTTCTGATGCTCACTAAAATTAAACTCTACCCTAGGCAAATCTTTCAGACATCATGATTTTTGCCTGTCTGAAAGCAAACTGCCAAATTAATCTTGATTCCTTTAGCCCCTGTGTCACCTCAAGTTGCAATTTGAAGTGAAAAGAACAAATTGATAATCTAATAGGAATCCTTCAGAGAGTATGAAAAACCATTTCATCAATAGCATATTTCTACCACAATACAATGCTGAAATGGTTTTCACCTTCAACATCCTATGCAGTCATTAAACTGTTTAGGTTGACTGGACGATCACTGCAGTAACACTTTAGTTTTCGTCAAGTCTTGCTATGCATGAACATCTGCTGGACCCACTAACCACAAGAGAACCACAGCAGCCTGCAGGTCACAGCTGGACTCTGATCTCACTACGTATAGAGTGATTTGAGCAGCCTACCTGTTTTTCCAAAGGAACTAAACAGGAAATTATGTATATATATTTGTATATTTGTGTGTAGGTGTATGTGTATATGTATTAATACAGACGTGCATGAGTGACATTCAGTTACAATCATGGACTCAGCTCTAGTGAGAGCCAGAAAAAAAACTATCCTGAATGCTTGCTGAGACCTTTTCTACACATCATTTTTATCAGTTATTTTTGAAAACTTTAGTATCATATTTGTGTGCAAAATACTGCTTTACTTGTGTAATGACTATCATCAAAGTAAAGTATTACTTCAGTGTTGTGGTCATATTCCACTTAATATTCAGTACAATTCAAATCTTTGAACTAAATAAATATCATCCTCCAGTGTCAGAAGCTCTGTGCTGGACCTTAAAAAAATCATCAGGTGATATAATTTTGGCTCAGTGTTTAGTCCGGTGCGAATAGTCTACAACACAGTTGGCTAATTAAATATTTCTTCTACATTTCTGCAAAGGATAGATTGCTGTCCACCAAAGTTTGGTTCCTGACTTGGGCAAAAACTTTTAAATACCCTACTCCCACAGTAATTGCAATCTAGCAGAGCAGCCTACATGCTGCACTAAATCAAGGGAGACAGAAGTGCTTCTTAAGATCTGAAGTAGGCAATCCAGTTTTCTTGCTTTAAATTCCTCCTCACAGCATTGACCAAAATAGTAGCCATATTTCTCTACTCTAAGGAGAAACTATAGGACATGTTAATTCTATCAACACTTTTCTTTCTGGTACATGGTTTTCCACAATGGCTGAGTGGTTTTGCGAGCTCACCTGTGACCTGGGAAGACACAGATGCTAGGCACTGAGGAGAATTAAATCTATATGGTCTTCAAAAGGGCTCCCGGGAGTGAGCTGTGGTGTATCCTTAGGGAGAATGTCTCCAGCCATCTGATCACTCTTCTGGTAGATGTACAAGAACAATGTGCCTCAGAAGACTACAGGAAAGGGAGACCCGGATCCTCACCTATGGCTCTCAGTTGCAAAGGCTTGTATAGCTTTGATCCCTATCTCTAGGACTGCTTTTGTTTCTTCCTGGAGAAAACATAATGTAAAATGCATAAATATTCCAACAAAGACTATAGTTTCAGATTAGTGTCCCAGCATCTAAGTTAAAATCATCTTTCCTCTTTCCTTTCCTCTTGTTCTGATGGAGCAAGAACTCTTGCACGTCTTTTGCGCAATAGGTTACCTTCAAGTATGATCTGTGAAGACCAGTTTTAATCAAAGTATCTCATGGCTTGTGGTTAGGACATTTTCCAAAGAATACGGGTCAATCCTGTTAAAGATGACTAATAAAATATATCTTTTCCTGGGTGAGTGTTCTGACCGTGGGATTATTACACAAAAGCTGAGTAGCACCATTATTACCATGATGATATTAATCCAAGTTAACCGTAGTTGTAAAGTCATCTATCTTTCTGCATTGCTCAGAGTTATTTTTGAGGAATCAAGTGTTTCTCAACTTAATCCTGATCATAGCAGGGCTCTAGTTAAGGGATAAATATAGATTTCCCTAGAGTATGCATAGTTGAAGAAAATTAAGTACTCGGATAATTCTTCTGGTACCTAATGAAACCTTACAGGGCCAGGCATTTCAGACCTGAAAACTGGGCAAACTACATCACTGTCCGGAATTTCCTTTGCTTTTGGGTGCCAGAAAACTAGCAATTTTAAATGGGATTACAGCAGTCCCAAAATTTCAGTAAATACTATAGACCAGATTGACTAAAGAGATGTTTTCCTTAAAAATCTATTTAAACTGAATTTATTATTTTTTTTGTCTCTCTGGAGTAGTGCAAAGGACCATAAGGAGTTGGTGAACATGGTCTTGTCTTTTTAAACATCCACATTTTCCTGGTATACCTACAGTTTCACCATTTGGTTCACAAAAACTTGACAATGAAGCTAAGTACTAATGTAAGAGAAAAAGAATGAAATTAGCTAATATACAGCAACTGTGTACACTCTAAAAAGGGCATAGTGTAACTAAGTAAGGAAAAAACCCATAATAATATAAGATATTAATAATTTGTAAAGCTACAAGTATTACAGTTTACTTTTGGGTAAACTAAGCTTTAACATGAAGCAGTGGTTCTAAAGAGAAATGTAGACAGTGATTCATAAATTGTGGGAGACCACTGTCTCAGCAGGTTCCTTTTATTCTAATTAATAACTTTCTAAAGAGGTGACATAATTCCTGAGTTGGGTCATTGAAATTGTCCTTACAAACAGTGAAGTATTCTTAATAGATCAGGAAGATCTTTTCCTAAACCATAATGGTGAAATCATTTGCTTGAATATATTTAGCTACATGGTGCCAGTTTCCATTATAATCTGAATAAACTAGTCATTCAAATTAAGAACATACCTGTGGCGATTCCAGGGCAAAACAGAATGAAACTTGTCTCTGGGAATTTCCCTAGTGGAAATAACACTGATATATCTTGCATTATGCCAACCATGTATTTCATTGTATTGTACTTTTTTTAAAAAATATCTCTTATTTTATTGTTGATTTAAAGATCAGAAAATATTGATGGTTTAAATGTCACAAAGTTTATACTAATATCTCCAAATTTTCCTTGATACATTCTTAAATGGAAATGCACTATCTGAAATTTGAAATTTATTATGATGCAACACTGTCCTTATTTTTACAGTAGACTTACCAAAGAAATCATGGATTATCAACCTGCAATAATATTATTCATGAGTGGCAAGGAAATTGATTGTCCCGTATCTACATGTATTTGCTCAGGTTTGGAGCTGGCCAGGATAAACAATAGCTGGGAGCATAATAGGTTACCAGTCTCTCTAGGTTATATAGAGTAATTGGTTTTCCTATTGTTTTGGTATGGGAATGAATGAAACGGCTTGATGGAGATTACACTAAAATTCAGATATTTTGGCTGTATAATTAAAACCAATCATAGAACAAAGCAAGTCAAAGGGGAATGGTTATTTATAAAATTGAAACAGTTAATGATAAAAGAAAACAAGGATTAGCACGGGAAACATGAAAGAAGGAAAATTCTTATACATTTTTGTCTGTTCTCAAGGCTTAAACACTTTGAGAAAATTAGCCAACAAACTCAACAGCTCTGAAAATTTCCCAGGGCGTAATTTGAGGCATGCATCACAGACATACGTCTGCATGCCTATTCTGGGAATATCTTTCCACTTTGCATTTCCTCTGGGCCCCAGCTAGAAAGAGGACAGGGCTTTGCAGAGCAGGATGTTTGCTGCAGGGCCACCCACCAGCCAGGCTGCCAGGAACCTTTGCCTTCCCAAAGGGGAGAGCATGACACACTGTCAGTGTAGAACCGATGAGGTCTCACGTAGAAAAGATAAAGTCTCACTGCACCACAGTGAAGAGCAGAAATCAGTGTCTTCATACAGAGTGACTTGGGAAACTGTAATTTTAGAGTTTTCCTGTTCTGCTCACACAATGCTTGCAAAAAAAATGAAAAGCTGGTTACTTTATGCATTTTGTCAACACTGTATGCTGTAAAATCATAGAACAATATAGGAAAGGATCTCTGGAAGTCACCTGGTCCAACACCCTGCTCAAAGTAAACAGCAGAAGTTACCTTGAGCCTCATTTTACAGTTAGTTTCAGGAAATCAGTTTTATTATACCACTAAAATCTCAAAAACTCCCAAACATCCTTTAGAATGAAGACCATTCATCTGTCATAAGCAATACTAACAGATCAAAAGTTCAGTTAAGAATACATGTGAGCATACACCTCTGCAAGACTTCCCTGAAACTTCCCTCTACTTGTGAAACTAAATACAAACCTTCTTTTTTCAGATTAGATGCCTGACTCCTGTTAAACTTTCATCTGAACAGTACTGTTGTATTAAATAAATTGAACAAATTTAGACAACATTATGCAGTTAATAACTTTAATTTCTAAATAGTATTAATAAATAATAACTTTTATTTCTAAAATAGTAATATGCCATTTTAAAGCTCACTCCTACTATCTTTTAATCTTATTTTGATCTTAATCTCTTAATCATACTAGTTATTCTCTCTGTAGTTGACAATATGCTATCTGACTCAATACCAAAACTTGCCAATCTGTAAGCAGGTTCATGTTACTGATGCTTTGGGGTTTTTTGACATACGGATATTAGATGGAATTTTCACAGAAATAACAAATAACCATTATTTCTACTTTCTAGATTTTTTTTAGAGTCCCTGCTTTTTCTGTTCCAGTTTTGTTATATACGCTAGCATTAACATTGCTTCTGCTGAGCAAAGCAAGAGGAAGTATTTGCCCAGATGTTCTCTGCAGCTGCAGCCTTGCTGGCTGAGAAGGAGACTGTCCCCTCAGATGCTTGTCGTTGTTCCTACTATGATTTATTAACTCCGCAAGCCTACCACTTGTCCCTGCTGCTCATCCTAATCCCTTTCAGTGAACACAAGCCATATTTGCTTAAACAGCTTAAATAGCTCTTTGCAAACATGTTTCATTTCAAAAGAAGTGGACTAGTAAAACAGGTTAGGGGGTTACTCATACAAGGAGCTCCTCTGCCTATTCTTCTGGAGACAGTTTCTGCTAGGCAGTGGACTTGAGCAGCAAGGGGAGGGTGAAGTCTTCAGCCAAGAGAGTAAAAAAGCTTGGACAAGCACAGTAGACTGGTAGCTGCAAACCCTGAAGATTACCATAAAATCTCCTTTGTAGGTTTGATGGGATAACTCATCGTTAGCCGTGGACAACTACAGATGTGCTTCTACTCTTTTCCCTGTCCATCATTAGGATAGTAGAAATTAGATGTCAAAGGTTTCCTTTCACAGAATCACAGAATCACAGAATGGTAGGGGTTGGAAGGGCCCTCTGGAGATCACCCAGCCCAACCCCCCTGCTAAAGCAGGTGCCCCCAGAGCAGGGTGCACAGGAACGCGTCCAGGCAGGGTTTGAATCTCTCCAGAGAAGGAGATTCCACAGCCTCTCTGGGCAGCCTGTGCCGGGGCTCTGTCACCCTCACAGTAAAGAAGTTCTTCCTCCTGTTCAGGTGGAACTGCCTGTGCTCCAGTTTGTGCCCATCGCCCCTTGTCATTGCCCCTTCACAGTGATACACTCTAGATTAATTCAGTTCTTATCTTTTGGCTTAGTTTTTCACTTATGACTTAAGGTTCCTCTTGTATCTCCCTAGATTTTACATCTTTATCCATTTACAGTATTTAAAGGGAGAAATGTTCTATGGTGTGTTACGATATTTATCTTCCTTTGTGCAGACAGCGATAATTCATGACCGGCACAGCCAGAAGTGACTTATTAGGGCTTTCTTCACTAGAGAAGAAAAAGGTCGTAAAGTAACTCAGTACATCTTGTGCTTTATGATTATAGCTGTATTGTACAACACACTTCTTACCCCTCACTCCCCTCCCCACCCTTGCAGTTTACCAAGTATATATCTTCAGTCTACCTGGACCTTTCAAACTGTATCTGTTGCCATAAACTTGGTGCAGTCAGACTGCAACCCTGTTTGGTTTCCAAAGTCACATTATAATATTCTTTAAAATATGTGACTACACTGGGAGATCTTCACAGTCTCTGGTGCCCTCCTTATTCCAGAAAGCACAAATGCAATACCATGCATATTGCTTCGTTTGCTGGTTTCCCTGGACACTCTCTCTCTTTCTTTCTCTCTCTCTCTCTCAGAAAAGTCATTGAGGAAAAATGAAACATATGCTGGCCAGGACAATAAACTGTGGACACCTGCAAACACGCACATTGGACACACTCACATCTTAGTGTGTAGTTTGCAGAGGAGTCTGTGTGCAGGCAGGACACAGTTGTGCTCTGTACAGATGAGTTACTGCCTGTGCATATATCATCTATGAAACTCACACTCAGTGAGCCTGGCATGTCTCAGGTGCATTAGATACACTAACTCTCATATACGTGTTGTCAGGAATAATTAACTGGGGATGCTGGGGAACCTCTTTCACCAACAAGCTTTGAGAACGGGTTACACCAAAACGCTCCTAGAACTGTTTGCAGCTTGCAGCAGGGAGGAGGGCTCCCCAGCCTTGCTGCTGTGATCGATCTCATGGCCAGGCAGCCAGGCACAGTGTGTATCCCCGGCCACCACACCAGGGTATGATACTTCATATACAGCTAGTGACAGAGTCACACGCTATTGATCCCAAAGCATTTCTGTGAAAAATGCTGCGGAGCTGTGCTTCAGCACATCATGTAGTGCAGCCAAGGTTCACACCATTTGTACATTATTAAACAAAGAAATGTTACTCAGAGTTTGCTGAAAGGGTAGGTTGTTTCGAGCTGCTAATTCAGTGATGAGGGATCTTTCAACAGCTGGAAGTTACATTTTCTTTTCACTCAGATTACAAATTCCTTAAGATATTTATATGAAGATGTTATATTGTATTAGATTCCTGCCTTAAAAAACCCTGTGCCATTGCCTTTCTTACATAAAAGGGTGACTTAAACAAAGGATTTGTAATAACCTGCTCTTCCAGCACCTTTTCCAGTAGATTATTCTGCACAAAGTCATCTCTCTGGTCTTGCAATGTTGCCAAACACATCAAATAATATCACAGTTGCTCATCATGATTCAGTAAAGGACAAAGAGGAGCCATTCACACATGGGTGTTGCAATGAGAGAGGAGGCAAATAGTTGGTACTTTATATTTGTATTCTCAAAGTGTTTTGGGGCTGCACCAAATAGTCCTTGCCAAAAGAGTTTACACTGTGAGAAAAGATCCTTCTTAATATGAGAGGTGTGAGCTAACACTGTAATTGCCACTAGTCTGGGATCAGTAAAACACATTGGGAGGAAGGTAGAATACAGTCCTACAATGTTCATTCTAAATCATCGTGAAAATTCATTGTGAGAAGCCTGGAGTAAGGGACGTCTAAGTAGCCACTTTGGTCTCATCATTTTTGTTTATACATAGCCATGAAGTCAGTCAGGATTCAACAGTACAACTGAGTCACGCACAGAGTCAAATGAGTACACTTTTTAAAATGTACCTTTTTCTCCAGAATCTCATATATTTTTTTCTGTCTTCTGTGATTGTCTCTTGTTAGTTTGTGCCTCTGAGCCATTTGGATGATCACTTTAAGAGACGTTGAGGAAACTTCCTGCCTTGAACCTGGTATGCGCCCATTTCTCTCTCACGCGTTTCAAGAGTCTGGCATCCTCTTGAAAGCAGATTAATTTCTAGTCAATATCCACTAAAGTATCCATTCATACCATCTTTTGTCTTACAGTAATTATCACAGGGACTTCTTCTGTGCATATTTGGGACTTCTATTGATCACATCGCTACTGCATATTTCAACGCCTTTGTTACAAGATGTATCATCTTTAAAGTTTGGTCTGATTAGAATCAATGGAAAAACTCTCACTGGTTTCCACAGGCTTTGGAGCAGACCCTAAATCAGTTTCTGGTTTAGTTTTTAGGACAAAATAACTTGCATATTTTTCTGCTATGAAAGGTTTAACTTGTTGCATTGTGCAGCAGTCATCCAGACAAATTACATCCAAAGATACAGTCTTTGGAAGGCTCGTGATCTTCAGCCCTATCTCTCCATGCTGGGTATTTTATCTTTGGGTTTCCAAACAGCAAAATCAAAGCTTTGTGATCTATGTCTACATGGAGATGATCTTCACAAATTTAAACATAAAAGTGACTGCTGCATCCACAGACTACAGCAAGTGTCTTATCTGCTTGCAAGTATTTCTGCTCCATCTCGATTAATCTGTGGCTGGGATATGAAATAATATTTTTGCTCTGTACTGCCTATCTTCCCTCCTAGAACTGCTCATACACTCAGAGGTTGGAAGTCACTACAATTACTCCTTCTAATCATGTCCAACACACCAAAATGGCACAAAACCTCTCTTTTTCCAAGGGTTACTTAGACCACCAGTTCTTGAAGATCAAAAATCAGATCATAAAACTGGTGCATAACAGCAAAGCTATTGCACAGGAAAGCAGTTAATGCTGAATCACCACCTGAGCATCTAAACCATGCTGTGTTCCTGGTGGGAAAAGCTCCGCTAAAGAGCCATCAGTATTCCTGCCAGAAGAGGAGCAGAGAGTTCATATACAAACTGAGGTCCCTTAGGGTAACACACAATTTGTTTTCAGTCCCTCAATTAGTTGACAGTTTCTCCAAGAATTCATCATTTGCATTTGGCAGAATGTCAGTCACAGAGACAAACTGAAATGCTTGACTTTCAGATTTCTTCTAGAGTCTGACTAGTACACTGGACCTACTTAAAATACTACAGGGCTGATGGGAGAAAGGAGTGTAAAAGTTTAGAGTCAGGATTTGGAACAAGATTGCACATCTTTTCAATGAGCAAGCCTCAGGAAACTCTTCAATGTGATGCTGTTTTAATGCTTTTCAGAAAGCAGGAAATTCACTCTTTTTTCAGGCAGTCAGAATAAAGCTTATGTATTTATTTCTCTTTGCTAAGCTGGCCCCTGGGACTTAAATTTCTCTTTGAGTAGGAGTAAAATACAGCTCAACAAGATGTTGCTTTCAGAAATAAACTTTAGAAAGTTGCCACTTTTCCTCTAGCTTCATATCACTGACTATTCCTAAGAAGGGGTTTTAACTCAGATCCAGTCAGTTGTTCTTCATGTCAGCTCCACAATGGTGTTAGTGTACTTGGTGGGGTCAAGAATAAGTTGCCAGGATGAGAGCCTCCTCATAAACCCCTTGCCCTCTTGAGATCATCTAATGAAGCTCTAGGAGGTGTTTCAGGAGATCTCATGCAGCTGTTCACAACCCTCTTTCCATCAGTCCTGTGCACACTCCTTTTCAAGATGCAGTAATCTTTATCGGTGAGTAGATCTGCAGTCCCTTTATCCGGACACCAACTGATTGTGTTGGGGTATGTTTGGCTGCTTTCAGGTCTTCTTTAGCTGTTCCCTGGATTATGATTCTGCTCGGAATTTGCAACGTTTTAGCTGAGCTGGACATCTTGGGGTCCATCTGAGACTCACAAACCTGTGGTCTAGATGTTCTGGAGCACAGAAGTAAGCGCTTTCCTCAGGAGACTGCTTTGGTTGGGCTAGTTGTGATTAAGTGGTCCACATCTAAAGGAACATTTCAGATGCCAAATGTTTTGGGATGTTTCACACTGAAACTCCCAAATACATCTCGACTGGCACAAACCCAAACCCTAAACTTCCTCCAGGGAACTAGCAGCTCAACATTTAATTCCCAGAGCACAGTGCCTAAATTTAAGGCATGGCAAACCATACTGTGACAACACCTAAGTCTTTTGCAAAAATGTACATTCAACCCTATATTAATTGGTTGCCTGAGATCTGTCATGGCAGGCCCAGGTGCTTTTTCATGTACAATGGTGAACATTACTCAGAATACATGTTTAACAACAACAACAACAAAATCCTAGGTATCATATGAGTTATAAGAAGCTTGATTGAGCTCCACAAAAAGAAAAGAGGTCATAATATGAAGCTATAGGAATGAATACCTTCAACCAGCAGAAAAGCTTCAGAAATTATGAACTGAAGGACTAGGGCCTCAAAGTAACAGAGAGTACACAATGCTCCTCAGATTTGCAAATTATCTTGCTGCTTTTGTAGAAGTTTTCAAAACATAATTATTCACAAGCTGGATGTGAAATGTAAGGGCATATAAAATCGATATGAATATTTAAAGAACCAAACTGATGTTTAGTACAAATACAGAAAGGAGAGAAGAAGTATGAGAAGCTGTTAAATCAAACTATGTGTCTGCCTGTCAGACAAATGTGTGTAATCCCAAAAAAACCACCAGCAGGTCAGATCCTTGGCTGGTGGAAACTGGCTTAACTCTTCCTAATTCAGTAGAATACAGCTGAATACTCGGTCCCATCTTGGAAATTTATGTTCATATTTATTTTAATAGCCTGTACTATGCAACTAATAAAACCTCAACAACCCTCCCCCTGCCTATTTAGAAAATGGCTTCCTGTCAGAGAGATGCTCAAATCATTAAAAGCTTTCTAAAAAGAGCTGTGTACTGCGTGATTTTGAGTTAAAGAAAAGGGGGAGGGGGGAAGTGGGGATAAAATTCAGCCCTGCTTTGCAATCCAGCATAAGGGCTGTGTGTGATCAAAATCAAGGGAATCTTTCAGACATTATTAGGCATTTGTCTGCTCCATGTGTTCAACTGAAATTCAGCTCCAAATGTTTTATCACAGCTAAATACCATGAAGACAACAGAATCTTTCTCTTAAGGAAATTTTTGCTTTCAAACAAATTTCTTAAATTCAGATTATCTCTGTTGTAAGAATAGGTGATTCTCTTTATTTATAGGCTTTAATGAAAAACTATTTCCATAACTGCAAATATATTCGCAAATATAGCAAATGCTATAACACCTTTGGTCCATTTTGAGATGTTTTTGCCAAACCATCTTCGGTCTTCCTGAGGTGTTTTCCTCTCTACAATGGGAGCTGGACTTAAAGAGAAACTGCAGCATAGGCTCCTGTAAAAGAGAGCTTTAATATCCTTTACAGAGGTTTTTTCTTTTCTTTTTCTTTTTAGGAAAATGCTAACAGGTAATAAACTGACTTTGCAGTAATAAAACTGGAACTTGTGAGAAACGAAAGATAATTCTCCTATATACCATAAAATGCACAAGCCAATAAAACTGTACATTCCCCAAGAACCTCAGAATTGAGGCAATATGGAAGTGAACAGATTTTTTTCAAATAATTGTTAATCAAAGCTAGTTCATGGAGAAGACATCCAGTTAGATTAGTATCAGTATGAATGATTAGTTCCATTTTTCCTATTTTGACTACTGAATCAATATTAAAGTCAATCAGTTTTGCTTCAGAAGGATTTAAACATACCTTCATTTAAATAGAAATAGAAAACAAGAAATTATTTTTAAAGCATAAGAAGATAAAATGATAGACATATGTCTCAGGAGGTACAAAATAGCTATCAGAGTAAATACAGTGTGTAAGCATATAATGTGTTTACTGGGGTTACTTTAAAAATTGCATATGAAAAACCTTCCTATCAGGAGATGGTTTCGTTAAAATAGAAAAAGATTGTAGTGCAAGAAATTTTCAAAGATGTTGTCATTTGAAAATGTTTTGGTTGGGACTTACTCAAGCTTAGCATTTCAGTAGGGTTTAGAAACCACAAACCAAGCATGTTTTGTGGGACTGCTGTTACCTCTGTACCTATTAGTAAGGAAACTGGTGCCTTGTCTGTACTAGTGCCTTCTTCAGTTTTCACATGCACTTTGGGAGTTTTTAGAGATGGAGTTGCTCGATATAAAACATCAATGCCAGTTTGGGAGGTTGCAAACCAGGTCAGGACCCAAACCACAAAATAATGTGCATGGATCCCAGCACTGCAAATTCCTTTGGCCCTGTGAAGGAAATAAATGTCTTTGATATGTTGGTACCTTTTTTACATCTTATGTTTCTTTTAGACTAAAAGGCTAGGGTTGGGTGGGAACTCTTGTTTGGGCCATCCCTGGGGAGTAACTGAGGATGAGCAAGGTACAAAACCTGCCAAACTCAAGGGTGCTGCAGAGAGGGGGACAGTCACAGCCAGCAACTACAACACAGGGCAGCAGAGACCGAGGGACTTCTGCGATGAGGAGGGAGACTGCAACAAACCTCTGAAGCCTCTGAAGAAGCCCTGCTGGGAGGGGACTGCTCAGGGTTAGCTGCAACTCAGAGAGCCCACAAGCGAACTGACATCCAAACTGCAAGTGAAAATGCAGACGGCAGGGGTGATTTAAATATAAAGTCCCTTTTCCTGATCTAGTGACTTTGAGCATTCTCTGAAAAATGGGTAATCATCTCATTTATATTTTAATGCAATATAAATTTGTTGGGTTTTGTTTGGTTTGGGAGGGGAGTGGGGCTTATGAGGCATTTTTTTCCATTAAAACAACTTGATTTTCTTTGGGAAATTCAGTATATAGAAAAAAGAATTATACAGGTTTGTCTCAAATATCTGGTCAATTCAGAGTATAACCATTTCTGTCATTTTTACAGCTAACTTTGACTAGAAATGGAACAAAACCCTTTTAATCAAAAGACTGTAGGATTGTCATTTCCCTGTCAAGTTTGGGACTTCTTTTCTTTCATTTGAATGTGTATGAAAGTAGTAGAATTTCTTACAAGATAGAAATTCTATTTTTTTTCTTGATTTCTTAAGGAAAACAGGTTAAGAGTGTGCTGCCTGTCTGTCTATTGCCATTAATTTCTTAATATGGTGGCCAATTTCAAATAATATGGCAGCATATGATAACCAAGAAAAGGAATGGGACTTCATTACTGGGTTTCACATTGGAGGGAAATGCTAGAGCATGAACTCTTGTTTCATTAGATAGAACAGTGCTTTTTGCTCAGGCAAAAGAGAAATTTGCTTCTACCTGGGAAAAGATTTCAATCAGAGTTTTTGGTCAATAACGAGAGAGAAAAACATGGTAATCCTTGTATTTAGGAAGTCTAGGAATCCAGGTTTCATTCACTCCAATGCTCAAGGACTAAAAATCATTTTTTTATGGCAAGAGTCTGAAAGAAGGTCCAAACCATTGTTAAAGTTGAATGTAAATAAGTCGTACTTTCACAACAAGTACACACAGGAACTTGGCAGAGTATTATATACTTAAGGGTGTCTAATTGAATAAAGCCTTGTCTAAACTAGCATATCTTCTTCCAGGCTGGTTTGCAAGTATAGGCAAGTCTAACTGTGAGGAAAAAGACAAAAGATGGGCATGTGTAAATAGAATATGACAGTTCCTGCACAATAGACAACAATAAATAACAATACTAGGCAAAGGCCAAAACAACCTCACGGGTGAGGTTGCGTCAGATGACACAAGTTTACACTGTACTGAGAAAAGTTGTACCAGCCCTTGCTAGTCTCTGGTGTGGGCTCACTTCAAAACTGTTCATCCTCTGCCTGCCCACAAAAGTAGTCCAGTTGCATCCTGCATAGCGGGAGCTGGCAGGGATGTTTGCTGACTGTGCAACTGCGTAATTTTCAGCACTTACCACAAAAGCCATTCATCATCCTTACAAAAATTTGCTTGTTTACTTCTCAAAATGGCAGTGCACCTTCACTAGCCTGGGCTTGCTCTCGGATATTGTGACAAGTTTCCCACAAAGTTACCAGTGAGCAGTGTAACCTAAGAACTCATCATGAAGATCAAACTTTCTTTTCCATACGTAGGAATTTTAAGGTTTAATTTATCCATTTTGACAGCATATTCCAATAAGTTTATAGTAACTCTCAACTTATGAGCACATTTCTCAAAGCAGTTTCAGAATAATTTATGTAGGATCTCATTGATGAACTTTTCTTTAAAGAAAAGGAAATACAGGTAAAGTATTTGTATAAAAATCCCTTCGTGTTTGGTTTTGCTTTACGTCACAGCGAAAAAAACTCTGGAGCTCACTCTTCCTCTGCAGCTTTTAAGCAGTGAAATAGATGATCTTTGTGTTAATTAAGCCACTGATCACTCTATCCATTTACCAGTAAAGCCTAGACCACAGCCAGGCTGTTATTTCTTTGAAGCAAGGCAATATTCTTGGAAATCATGTTCTAACTAAGTTGCTAATAGGAAAGCATGCATACTCCACAAGCAAATTATTATTAACAAGAGTACATAAATCAGACTTTATTAGCCACTTAAAACTAATAGCATTTGTTGTTCAGTTTATTGAACACTCAGTAGCTCTACAAAAAAGGCCAAAACCAAGGTGTTTATTGGTATGCTTCAATTACATTTGTGGGAGAAAAGGTTTTTATATCCCATCTGATTTCAAAAGTTAAATACCTGTGTGAATAAAGAACAACACATAATGACTTGAAAACAATTTCATTTAAAGTGCACTATTTTTCATGTTAAAGGATATTTATCCCCAAAGCATGAACATACCAATGCAGAGCGGAGAGTTTTCCAGACAGGTTATTTTGTAATACCCCCAGCAGCAAGACGTAAGGCATCCAGCAGGTAAGGTGTTATTTTTTTCCTGTTATGGCTTAGCTGGACTGCATTATAAAAAGAAAAAGGCTACTTTTGTCTCCTCCATAGCTTTTGAGCACTACAGTTAGGGTACAAGAACAGCAGTTGCATTGTCCTCATGTTTTGATTTTGGAAATGAAGGAAGTCTAGAAAAAAGGAATGAGAAGTAACTTACATTTCTCTAACTATTGAGACTTCAGTTTACAGTCCTTATTTTTTCATTCCATTCCAGTAAAAAATATTTAATGCCAACCCAAAGCAATGGATCAAAATGAAACTGAAAAAGTACGAGTTACTAATGTAGTAATAACCTTCGGCCTTTATCTACTCAGTTGACGTTTTCTGTTTATTCAAGGAATACAAACTTCTTTTAAAAATGAGAGCAGAATTTTTTGCTTATCTAAGAATTTCAGAGAAAAGCATTAATATTGGACAATCTGCAATAAGGAACCACAAGAGCTGGCCATTCTGTATAATAAAACTCCAGATCATTTGCCCTTTGGCATGAAATTTCCCATGTTTGGTCTTCGGCCAAATGTGGCTTTCTGTTTTTAAAAAAGATACAAATTTTTAGACAGCTGTTGCTGTAATATAAAAATAAATACGGTCTTCAGCTATTTTTCAGGTATGTACGTATTACAAACGTATTAACAAGTGGCCATGTATTCTTGGGCATGTCTATGTCGAGACCAGGTTTTCGTGAACTCCCACCATCAACAGACATTAGCAGCCGAGACTGCAAAAAATTCCATCGGTGTCTCTCACTGCTCACCCATGCGATGCCTGCAGCTACAGAATACTGATCTCCTCCGGGGTGGATAGGTACATTCAAAAACAAAAAGCAGGGATTCACAGATTCTGCCAGGTACCAGACTGCACCAAGAACGGCTCCATTTTAGCAGATAACTCTGTTGGGAGTGACAGATCCTGGCTGTGTGCTGGGATATTCATTACTTTGAAGATAGTCTCATACTAGCAGTGGCACATGTTCCATCCACAGTTTGCTACCTCTATTAAACAAGCAAGCAATCAACTTGAAAAAAATTGAGATTTGGAAAATGTGATAAAATCAGATTTTGATCAATGAGGACTGTTCCAGCTCTCCACTCGCAAGGTTGCCACTAAGCTTTGTCTGGCAATAACAAGACTTTTTCAGGATCCTCCTCCTGCTTGCCCCCACCTATTGCTTACTGCCTCCTGGAGTCAGAAACTTGCGAGACAGCATTACAGCTCTTGGATGAGAAACTAGAGGAGAATGAAAACTTGCACAGCTGGAGAGAACAAGGGCTGGGGGAACCTGGCCTGGAGAGCAGTGGTGCTGGGAGAAAGGATGTGGACCGGCAAGAAGCTGCTGCTCTCCATTAACATCATTCTGGTGCTGGGGAGGAGGCCAAGCTGTCATGCCCACAGTCAGCCCCACTGTGACCTGGATTGCTCCTGTGTATCACTGCTTGAATCTGCCAAAAATACGGGTAAAGTGATATCCTAAATTATTTCAGTAAGTGGGTCTTCCAACTCAAATATGGGAAATCCCCTATTATGTGGGATGTCTGGTAGTCCTAATAATAGCATAGAAGGCTTGTGCTTGTAAAAGTCAACTTCTCAGTATGAGAACTATTTAAAGAAGTGAAGTAATCGCAGCTGGCACAGCAACAATGCAATACATGCAGACAGGAATTTCTTGTGACTTCCAAATGATTTTTTTCTGCAGCACATGTCCTTTCCCGCAGCTTCAGTGAAGGGTGCTCCAGAACCATCCCAAAGCAGCAGAAAAACCTTCACAGGCACACACAGCATCATTGTCAGCTTCCTCTCTTTGCATTGTAATTACCCCAATCTTCTTTTTGACCTTAAGAGAAAAATAAATACATGTGTGTGTGTGCTTGGATATGAGTCCATGTGTAAATGGTTTTTAAAAATTCAGACAGACCATTCCCTCGCACACAGATTTCTTGCTGTGGAGAGGGTGAGAACATGACAAATACTAGTTGCATTGCTTATTGCTTTTCTGGAAGGCACCCAGATTTTCCTGCAATTAATATAAAAGAAGCGATATAAAACAGAAAGGAGGCATCTGCCACTGCCACTAAGGGGACGCAGTCTTCCATCTTTCTGTTTAAATCCAAAGCTCAACCTCATTTGGAATTTGTATTTAAGATTTAGACACACTGAATTAGATGCAGATCCCAGAGGGTCGTATGTGGTATGCATGACTAGGCCAGCGGGACAGGGTGTCAAGCACAGCAGCTCACTGCTGCTGAATGAGGCCAAGGTGGATGCCTCTTTCTCAAGCCACCCACTGGTCCCTGCTGCAGAATCTCTCCCCTCTTTGCACCCCGGCACTGCTGCCCGTCTGACCCAATGGGAGAATGCGTTCCCATCACTGCACTGGCAGACAGTTGGAGCTGCCAAAAATGGAAATAGTTGCTTGCAGGGTTAGTGATCTGAATTATCCCAGCAGGGGATCAGAAAATCTTCAGGGCTGGTACAGAACTGGAAAGAAAGCCGGGAGAAGGCAAAGGGCAGAGGCAGAAAGGAGCAGAAGTATTGCTGCTTTTGAAAGCCCTGAGTTGACAGGTGGCATCGACCAGCTCACACCATGACTCCTGAGTGGACAAATGCTGCTCAGGTGCATGTATGTGGGGAACCAACCCCTGAGGCAGATCCTGCAGCTCTCTTGTCTCCTAGGGAGCAAGACGGGGACACGGCTGGTCCCCATGCAGCGGGCAGCAAGTCACACTGCACGGCTGGGTTGGGGGAGTTAAACGGGCAGCTGAGCTGTTTCTTTGCTCGTGGGCCCCATGACATGGTGCGCTCCTGAGAGACACCCTGTGATACAGTTACAGCTATGGGAAAAGGGGATTGTGGGGATCAGTAGTGGGGATCGATGGCATGCACACATGGCACAGGAAAAATGCAGGCTGAGGGAGGTACTGTAACCACTATCGTAATATTCCTGCAATAGCAATGCACATCTTGTTCAAATGCATGGGATTTCTCTTCAAAACAATAAATACTTTTGGCTCCAACCCATAACCAGAATAATGGGGAAACATAAACACCTCCCCAGGCATATGCCTTGGGCAATAACTCCCTGTTTGCAAGTACCAAAATAGCATAGAAAAAGGTGAAAAATTATTAGAGGGAAAGGAAAGAATACCAACTTGGGAAAATGTGTATGTGTGCATGTACGTTAATGATTAACCAAGTATTACGAAAGATCACATGGGAGTATGTTTTTCTTATTATTCATACATATTATATAAGTAATAATATTTAGTCTTGCTTACAGAATGTTTTCTTCTGAGAAATTATCTCGTTTCTGTTGTTGTTGGCGGTGGCATGTTTTAATTTTTGCAAGACAGAGACATACATGTGCTGCAACATGCGGCAGACATACACTGAATATCCCTAAAGCTTCAGCTGTTATGTACTCTACTCACACATCCACTGCAGGCAAGTCACCGTTTATTTTACTTTTCAGTCAACTTTTCACTATTTCAAGCCTGATGATATTAGTTGCTGTGTGACCTTCATGTCCGTTGAGGTCAGCCAGTTTGCAGGAAGAGGTGGGAGATCTCTCTCCTGTTTTAAGCACAGCACATGCTCTACTGGCACGCAGTCAGGCTGTTCAGCACCTTTCAGGATAAGTTCTTAGTTTATCAAGTGGGAAAATATTCATTAAAAAAAATAAGAAGGAAAAAAAATTAGCCTGCACAAGATCTTTTGCTTTCCTGTAGGCAGGACTATTTTGTTTATATAATCTGAACAGATTGGAGTCTCATGTTGGTGCGGCAGCAGAATTAGGCAGCGTGTCTCCCTGAGCTTTCTTACACCTCTTTGGTGATAGGAGACACCAGCCTGAGCCATGCAATGGCTATGGGGTCACTCCATTGCACCTTTGCAGAGGTGGAGCACAGCCGTTAGGGACACACAGTGAAAACTAACATTGTCCTACAGACTATGCTAAACGCAAATATACAAGGAAAATCTAACAAGGTATTGTAAGGTATTAATTGTTACAGCAGCATTTCCTGCCATTAGAGGATATTATTCTCACTCAACTACATGGTATCCCATGTCCTGCTGAGAGGGAAAGAACAAATGTGAGTGACAGAAAGCAAGAAAGAGCATGCATGGGGAGCTCTAAGTGCTCGGCCTTGAGGGATTCTTAATCTGGTCTTCCTAAAAAGTCAGTACCTGTGTCAAGCATTCAACTCAATCAGACAAACGAGAGTGCTTACAAATGTCAACATGGATCCTCTTTCATAGCTGTCCTGGCCTCGTAAAATGGAGTCCTAGGCACATCTTCTCAGAATTCAGTAATATGCTCATTAGTGTTCTCATTCACTTACCCTCAATAGCTACGGTTCTTTCCCGCTTTCCGTATTACTGCAAGAACCCCTGGAAATATTCAAATCACATTGGTGACCTTGTTAAGAAGGAACATCACCCCTACCAGGAGTGTAATCTGTAAGAAAGAATAACTTCCTGTGGAGATATTAGGAATTTACTTCTTTTTTTCCAGTCCATTGTTCGTTTGTGTTTCCCATAGGACAATGTTGGGTGTGCCTTTCCTCATACTATGCAAAATATCTAGATGAGATCTATGAAAACATTTGTTAAATCTCTTTAAGCCTCAAGTTAAAATGTAACAAGTGCACACTTCGGACCTCTGAAAAAGCATACATGTCTCAGAGCAAACAAGATTGGTTCTTATCTAACTTTTACATTCTATAAAATCTTAGTCAGCGGTGAAATCCTTAGGTGACATTTCAGTTACCATGCCAGTCAGGAAGTTGGACTAAGAAGTTATTTCATCTGTCTCCCAGCCTTCAATTTAACAGAGTTGTAAGAGTCATATCTGAACTAGTCGTGGTTGGGGGATTCTGAATAATGACCTCAAGTTTTTTGCCAAGAAAGGTTGGACAAGATGATCCTTAAGGTCCCTTCCAACCTGGTATTCTGTGATTCTGTAGTTCAAGCCTAAGTCTTGTACATTTCTGAAATATAAATTCAACACCAAGATTTGAAAAGGTCCATTTTCTTATATTCTTATGAAGAGGCCTGGAAGTGACACTAATTTCGCTTTCCTTAAATGGGAATTATTTTAATTTCTGTCATGGGAAAAAAAAAGTTATTTCCATGTTGCAGTGGAGGCTTTAAACAGATGACATGTCACACAGATCTAATTTAGATGGGGGAAGCCCAAGGGGTAGAAGAACTGAACACTGCAAAATGAATCTCAAATAAATAATAGATTAGAAAATACAATAGAACTGCAAACTCAGTCTAACTGATCTCAGCACAAAACTGCTGTTTGCAACACAGAAGGATACTTTTACCTCTTTTCTGTTTCTTAATATGTTGTTATTCATTTCATTGATATGAACATTCTATAATATTTTTGTATGTGAATTAACACTAAAATTCTACTACTATTGAGCCGTGTTTCTTGCTCCTGTGGACAATACCTAGTGCACTAATGCTTAAATAAACTCAGTGTTGGCCTTTGAGGTTTTGGTTTCTTTTTATAGTTGTAGTTTAATTCTTATTCACACATTGCAATGAATGAATATCATCCTGGCCAAAAAAAACATCAACTCAGTTGATTTGTCAGGTCCAGTTTACTCTTTCATAAAATTTCAAGGTATTCCTTCAGGTGTTTCTGTGTTTTTATCATGGTACTACATTAACTTTAAACTATCAAGTTAACTTCAATTTTATTTTCATGACTTCATGTATTTTTTAGCTGACATTCCTGTTTCTCAGCTAATAAAGCTAACAAAAAGAAAATTAAAAAGGAAACATTTTTTATTATGGTTGGTTAATGTATTATAAAATACAACTGATTTTTTTCACCAACTTTGATAAAGTCATAGATTCTTGAAGGCCTTTTATCAGCAGAAGTACACCATCTGCATATAATAGAGCTTTATTCTGAATACCTTTTGTCCTCATTTCTTTTACAAGTTCCTTGTTCCATCTTCTTAAAAGATGCTTTTAAGTGTATCTATTTTGAAGCATGGGAGCAGTAATGAGGAAAGGAACAATCACATTGAGGTCCAAGGCTCTGAATGATAAAATATGAGTTATTTGTTACATAAATATGTATATTTTAAAAGTCTTTATTAATGTTAAGCTAAATTACTGTGACATGTTATGCATATCATAAAGCATAAACACTGTTTCAAAAAGCTTCCAATATGAAAACACAAAACAAAATTTTTGGCATGTTGGATACTTATAGATGCACAGACTGAACAGCACATTTTATTATCCAACTGCCCCCGATGAGATATTTTAGATATTTCTTAGGATAGGAAGGACTCTGTCATTTTCTCTAAACAAAGTTACAGGAAAGAACAGAACTCACAGTAGAAAGAAAAGAAAATATATCCTGGTTATTTAAATGTATATACAAATTTAGATGATAGGCAAATATGGCTTTGCGAATAGACTATACTGGGGTTTGTTTTCTGTTTCTGCTTGTACTACTGGCTTATTCATTTACCCGAGCTAGTCACCTCATCTTTCTTCATCATAATTTTCTTAGTGGTAAATATAGGATAAGACATTTCCATTACCTAGAAAAACTTCCTTACAACATGTTTTGAACACAAGAGTGCCTATAGGCTTAGGTATTGTTAAGTTATAAAACAGGGAGTAGAAGATCTTTGTTTACCCTTCCTCACTACCCCTGCTGACCAGTTAAAGAGAGATCCCCAAGTGCTGAAGTTTTTCGTGGATACGTTACATCACACACTGCCTGATGGGTCTCTCAAAAGCCCGCCACGTAAGGGAAAGACAGAATTGCATTGCATTGTTTTTTGATTTATTTTGTTGGGCAGAACGGGCATGGAGATGGTACTATCTTTAACCTTCCACATTCATGTCAATCCTATGCATGCGTAAAACTAGGATACTCCAAAGTTAAGATATGACAAGCTACAGGTAAGGTTGAGTACGCTCTTTGGTGCCAACACATTATGATACAACTCTTAACAGTATGACCATGTACTATTTTTATCTCCCATAGGCATAGACTTTTGTGGAATAGTAAGACTAAACAGTTTGTGGCGGGTTTCTTTTGTTCTTATTCTTCTTTTCCTGCCTTCCTTCTACCCCTCTACCTGAAGTGTATTTGATTGCTTCCAGTGTGACTACATTAAAATTAAATGGTAATAGCCAATTATCCAAACAAGCAACAACTTCCAACAAGTCACAAATTCTTCCAGGGTAGATAATTATTTAGCAACTGAAAAGCTTAAATGCCTTAAGTTGCTAACACATATGACCTTGCATTTTCTGCAAGTTTGTTTTCTGGTGTATATTAGAAGCATTCTGTAGTGGACAGAGCATCAGAAACTCCACCTGTAGTTCCACCAGTCTTAAAAACATATTTTGCAAGACAAGAGACTCAGAAAAAAACCCAAACCAAACAATTTTGTGAATTAATTTTGCTGATAACAAACCAGAAGATTCAATTTCTCCATTTTCTAATGAATTAAAGAGCACTAGTATAAGAACATCCAAAATGAAAAATTCTTGTGGTGTGAAAGGTATCATCAATTAATATGTAGAACCCATAGCTGGGCCCATTAATTACCCTGTTATTCTCTTCCTTTCCAAGGGGCTGACACTTCAGTTGACATAAATCAGTTGTGATTTGATATATCTTTTCGACGTTGAGGAAGTGGGCTAAAGTGTCTTTGGTAAAGTACTGTCCCCATTTCCCATTTCCATTAGGTGTTGTATAGTGCTCAATGGACATGTCTTGTACATCCCGGTAAAATGATATAGTTTTTGCCATCATTTTATATATATAGAACATGGATATAATTCCAATGCAGATTATGCCAATTAGATGAAAACTTGAGAAGAAAGTAAAAAAAAACCTATTTCTAGTCATATCTTCTTTTTTTCCACTTGTCAAGAACTTTTCGTCTTTCTTCAAATGAGCAAAATTGAGCCTCTGTTATTTCAATTAATGTAGGAGGTCCTAAATTCTTTGTTCTCAGCTTTACCAAATGATTGTCTCTCTGAAGTGTTGTCTCTCTGGCCACATCTGCATATATTTATAATTGTGATCCTTCTGGTCCCCTGGCATTTTGCTTTCTTCCAAATCTGCTTTTTATCTACCTAACTTTAGAGTCTTACTAAGTCATGTAAGAGGTACAAGGGATCTTACTGTCAAGTTATGCATATCTGTAGAGGTAACACTTGGAAGATCAGATGTCCCAGACCACATGCAGGTGTCTAGGATCAACCTCAGCTGTGGACAGCCCTGCTGGAACCTGTCCTTTGCACTAGTGGGTCAGATACTGATAAATCTTGCTTTAGAATAGACTAACTTCCTTATTATCTGCCTTTCTTCCTGGATCATTTTTACCACCCACACACAGTTACCTACTGCTGCTGTAGTTCTGCTCTTACCTTTATCTGAGCCAGCAGATTTGAAGCCATTTGGAGTGGTCTAAATGAGCAGTAGTCATTACATAGATTATAGTTCAGATATATCTTGAAATGCCTCTAGAGGGAAAGCAAGAATTCTGTACATAGAAGTGTAAGAAATCTCTAGATGTCAACGTTTGTGGTGCTGAGGGAAAACAGTGGTGCACAGACAGGGAGTGTGAGCTTCTGAAAGCATCCTGAGGACATCAGCTGCCAGGGTAAAGTCAGACTCCTTTCAGCCTGATCTCCCAGGTCCCTGAGTCTTGCGTTCCAGGCTGCACAATGACCCAGGCTCTCAAAAGGGAAGGTGCATTTTTTTGGCAAGTATTCTTGCTACTTTTGCAATTTAAGCAACACTTCCACCAGTGGAGTATTAAGAGAAACGGTATCTAAGACCTGCCATGACACTGAATCCCAATGTCTTAAAGACGGCCAGCTGCAACTATCAGATAAGTGCTAGGTTCAAGTAGAAAACTTTTTCTGAGGTACATTCTTACTTCAGGACTTCCAGCAGGCTGGCATGCTGGCACTCAGCATGTCAGAAGCTGTGTACCCCTGTGGAAGATCTTGACATCCCTACATGTGGTATGTAATAAATGTCTGGCATCTAAGTCACCATTGTGATTTTTGCTCCTACAACCTGAGATTTACAGCACCCAAGCAGCTTCCTTGCATCTAAATGGCTTAAAGTCTAATTCTAACAAATTGTCTATTTAGAAAGATTGTGTATGTGGAATAAACAACAAAGAGTGGCATGCAGAGGCTAAGACCTCCTACAACCAATACATTGCACCCCAGAGACTGTCTCAGGTTCAAACCATTTTCTCTGAAAAAGTCATGTCTTTGGGAGCACATGCACACATTGAATAAAGAAACCCTAATTGTCACCTATAATATTTGGTGTATCATACATATCACATTTATGAACATAAGACAGGAACTTACTGGTAAATCTTATGGACTCTGCATCAGGAGGATGCTGAAGGAACATAAAGCACGCAGCCATGGAAAGCCAAAGTTGACTGAAAGTATTATCACAAAAGGAAACCATGTGCACGGCCATATTTAGATATTTTAATGAAAACTTACAGAAAGTTCAACATCAGTGTTGAGCAAGGAGTGTATAAAAGGTGTGGATAATACTAGGTCTTAAAAGAGCAATTACACCCAACCCAGAGGAAAATGTTTCAGTAGCTAAACAAGTTAAGAATAAGTGAACAGTACATATTAACTATTAGTAGATAAGTTTATATTAATGCTTGTTAAACCGCATTAATGGCCGTTGAATGGTTCAAAGCTGCACCAGGGGAGGTTTAGGCTGGACATTAGGAAGCATTTATTTACTGAGAGGGTGATCAAACACTAGAACAAGCTTCCTAGATAGGTTATTGATGTCCCAAGCCTGTCAGTATTTAAGAGGCATTTGGACAATGCCCTTAATAACATTCTTTAACTTGGTCAGCCATGAATTGGTCAGGTAATTGGACTAGATGATCATCATAGGTCCNCAGCAGTGTGCCCTTGCAGCCAGGAAGGCCAGTGGCATCCTAGGGTGCATTAAGAAGAGTGTGGCCAGCAGGTCGAGGGAGGTGATGCTATTCTAAATTCACCATTTGAAATTCATTGTTGTAGTGTGTTTTACTTCAAACTTGTATATGAACATGTCTGTGTTACTTACAAAAGTCCCTTATGTTGGGTCTTAGAGTGGGACTTCCAAATTTCTGAGTTTTTCCTTTTCACCGAGAGAGATTTTTAGGTCTTCTAGTAGACTATTAAGCATATGATCAAAGCACAGTATTATGCTTAAATTTGCTATGTCAAATAAAAAGAATAGAGGGAAATTCCTAGAATGATAACTTGCAGATGGTATGTCTTAGGATATAATAATATATTTCCTTATATATTTAACTTCAACATGAGCTCATCCAGCATACTTGTAGGTACTTGTTTGCAGAACATATTACAGGAGCATAGGGCGGCTATGCTATATAGCCATTTGCTTGTATAGCAAATGAAAAAGATGGAGATGTGCGATTAATCCTCTCTGTTAATGCTAAGGACAAGCTACAGTGACAATATTGCGTATGTAGGCAGCCCATTTGCAGAGTTAGGAAGAACTGAAACAGCTTAGTTCCAAGAATACTGGAGAAAATCAAGGCAGTCCAGTGACTTGACTTTCTCCTCTCATGCTTGAGTGCTGAACATGCTGTTTACAGGCATAAAGCTGAGTTTCATGAGCTTAATTGTAACATCACAGTTAAATATATGCCTTAAGAGGTTTTTGAGAGCATTTATACATTAAGCTTTTCTTCTAAGTCTCTTCCTTTGGGGACACCTAATACAGTTTCTCTCGCTGTGTGCTGAAGTTCCACATTAGTTACTCTTGAGTTTTCCTTGATTTATAGGACTTCATGCAAACCTTTAAACCTTTTCCAAAGGTAAGTATGGTGGGTGGAATTTCTGAGAAATCCTGAGTAATCTAAAAGCCAAAGTCCCATTCACTTTCAATAAACTTGAGTGCTTGGGGGCTAGGCTTTTAAAACACTCAGTTACTTAAAGGTGAAAATAGTTGTCTAATGGGATTTACTAAAGTGCTGTGGTTAGTCTAAGACTGTTCTGTGCTTATCTGCTCTGTTTATATTGTTTATTTTATTACTTCCTGCTTAAAACATGTAATAAATTTTCTCCCGTATAGTATTGTTGCTTTTTTTTTTTTTTGAGAGATTGTTCTTCCTATGGTACAGAGCTTCCTCAAGCGACTACTTTCTGTGGAGTTCAATCTTTGCATTTATTACTCATTATCTGTACAAAAGTTAACTTCTGTAATTTTGCTGCTTTTCCACAGTTCCCTGCTGACAACAGTGAGACCCAGACTCACAAAGGAAATTAGTCACTGCCACACCAATTGCCTAAGCAAACACTGAGGGCAGTATGCTTGCACTGATTATGATGGTCCTCCAGTGACTAAGCAGGATATCTGTGAATCACTGTTACCGAGCAAAACTCCTAAGGTGAAACGTCCGTGCCTGCCTTCTACTGTGGCTGTAAAACACCGGGGACAAAATCCTAGTCTCACTTTTAACTGTGTGAATCCAAAGTAAGACTGTTTACTGCAGTCTAGATTTATACTATTGGGGTCTCATCCAACTTCTATTTGGAAAGTTTCCACTGAATTTAACTAGAGTTGGACCAGACCCAGAGTCATTTCTATTGCAACAGTCTGGTTACCTTATGTAAGGCTTCCTTCTCAAGTGCATAAACTTCATTACTGAACATTCATTGATTGAAATGAAATGAAACATCAAGATAATCATTTATGCAGACTTATTCCTTCCACCAACATGAAGTTCACAGTTTATTTATGTCAAACTATTAATTTTCATTTATTTCCAGGTTCAGTTTCTAGCAATTTAGAATAAACATCTAAACCTTGAAATTAAGCTGAGTCCCTCAAAGTTGAAGTCCTCAACAGAAATATTGAGGGCATTTATGTTAAAATCCTAGTTGAAAATCACAATTCATAAGCATTTACAATGATAAAATACTAAATTGGAGCTATATTAGACATTTTTTTTGACCAGCTGGGCCATATGAACATTGACTGGGTAGAGCTTTGCAGGTCACTGAGTCCACTTCCCTAGAATGGTGAGAATAATCTTGAGTGAACGTGTCCTTTAGAAGGATTCTCTTCTACACAACACAGTACTACATCATATACTTCAAAATATTCACCAGCAGTCTATAGGAAATATTAGCCCAGAAGTAAAAGACAAAAATCCACAACTATAATTTGTCACAGAAGGAGATGAGGCAATATTAAGAGCCTTACCAGTAACTGTTTTATGAAAGAAACCTTCCAGGTGATGCTAAGAGGGATATCATATCCCTGCTATAAAGGAGGCCAAAAGAGAAAAGCAGCGGTCTCCACCTACTTGACCTCAGGGAGACATTCTTTCCTTCCACCTAAAGTAGTGATTGCTTTATTCCCAAGATCTGAGGGGTTCTAATGTCAGTAAGAGCACCATGACATGAAGCTACAGCCCATTTCCAGCTGTGGCTAGTCTTAATGTTTCAGAAGACAAAAAGAAAACTAAAAAAACCCAGAAGCTGAATTATTCAGCCTGTGGGAAAGGAAAAGAATTAAAACCTGAGAGGCCCAAGTGGAAGCTAGCAGGAACCCATATCAGAGTATTCCTGGGTGGAAAAGGCACAGTGCCATCGTTTTTCCTAATTATACATAAAACTGGTATCTTCATTGATTCGAAGCATTTCTCTCCATCTCCTCAGCCATTTGCAAAGCAAGATGGTAAAAACATTCCCCATCTGAATGTGGATTCCTGTATCTGGAAGATCTTTGTCGCTCTGTGGAGACAAGACTGGTCATTCACATAGATGGGCTGAGGGAGATCTAAGGCCTAATCCCAAATGTCACTGTAGAAATACCTCAGAGCACTTTCTCTCCACTATCACAGTATCTCAGCAACTCACAGTGCCTAAAATATTTGTCCTTGTAACACTCCCAGGAGTGCTATACACCTCAAAGAGGAATTGATAAGCAGAGAGAATGAAGTGAGATTTGCTCTCTGGGAGTTTTGGCGATGTCTTTGTATGTTTATTGAAAGGAAATTGGTGCTTTTAAGAGAAGATTCGGAGCATTTGATCAAAGTGTTAGTTTTATAACATAACATTCATAATTGCTGTTTGGAGATGTCTGCTCTCATTTATTGACAGAGACACAAGGCTTAAGAACCTTCTCTGGTCTTTGGGGGCAGGTCAGTTCTTTCTGTAATACCCTCACTACAGTTACACAGCTGGCTAATCAAAATAGCAGTCCCATTTAAAAAAAAAAGGTTAAAAAATATATGTATATACAAGCATATGTTTGATTTTTTTTTTTCCACAGAATCAGTTTCATGATCCCATTGTTGGCATGCTCTGTCATTACAAAATGGCTGAAATAAGAGGCAAGGGAGCAAGAGTGCATCAAGCCAGGATCTCTATGCAGTGTGAAATCTTACCTTCTTTTTGCCAGGGAAAATGTTTGTGAGACCACACTCCAGAACTGAGACATCAACCTGTATCTGAGAGGCACGTTGTGTCCTCTCTGGTGGCACATCCACTGGGATAGAAATGTTATAGTCACAGCTATCACTTACTTCTGAAGAGAGTTACTGTCTCTCGGTAGGCTCCAATGCCCTACAAAGTTAAAATTTGCAAAAGGACTGTTTTAATAAGTGCATTATTAACTATGATTACACTTCTGTCTTCATTTTGTTCCAGTAGTCCCTAACAGAGTATTGCTTGGAGAAAGTATTACGCTACCCAAGTAAGGGTGGTGCAAGTCCAATGTCAGTAGGTAGATACAGCAGACATCACTCTGGAATAGATCAAGAAATGGGTAGCTTTTTTATGCTGCAGGATAAACTCCTCCTTTAAATATTAGGAGCTTGGTTGGGTTGGGGTTTTTTTTCTCATTTATAAATTTACTCTAACAGTAAAATTAGCAGAGATGCTCTAGATTTATTCCACTTTGGAAAACTGATCTTGTCTGCTTTTACTAAGCACGCTACAAACTACTTCAGCATCAAGTATAGAACCTCTGTTATTAAAAATGATGATGCTGACTAGAAAGTCCAATTTAAGAATTTATAGCAAAACTGAAACATTTTTTTGTCCATTTTTTCTAAAGATTGTTATGTACTAATAAAAGAGAGTGTTGGCTTAAGCAAAGCCCAATGTTAAAGTTTGAAATAGAATATCCTCTCTAAACAATAAGGAGCTATTATTATTCAAGGCCATTCTTACCTGATCTTAGTAACACCTTTTCAAAAAATTAATTTACTTTTAAAATTCCAGTTGCCATAACAACTTGGTGCAGTTGTTAGTGTGATTTAATGAGATTACAAAACAACTATTTCATGAAGAAAAAAGCCAAATGAATGGAGATCAATTAAAAGGGATTTTTATTCCAATTACTGTATTTAAACATTAAACAAGAAAATGCTTCCTGTAAAAGAAAATATACTCTTATATTCAGAGCTACTGTACTCTAACTCCTTCTGCTATATAATCCTTGTAGCCTTCACACTTTGCAGCAAAAGGTGACTCAGTTTGAGATAGCGTCTGCTGTATCGAGATAGCTCATACCGCACATCAGCTTGACAAGCAGTTGTCTTCAGCTTCGTACCCATTACTATTCCCCTAAAAGGATAAATATCCAGGGTGATCTGTTCCTTAGCACCACACATACTGTTGTGTTGAGGACTGTTGTCAAGGAGGAACCACACAACCATGTCATGCCAAAACTGTTTCGTGCTCATAACCATCATCCACATACCTCCTATTTATGAACTATGTATTTGCAGATAGGCAAATAAATTAGATAGATCAGTCCAGGGCAGCAGCCCAGAATGGGTGCATAGGGGACAGGAGACATGGCGTCACCACTCTGCCCTACCCAGCTCTCGCACCTGTGAAGTGCTGCCCTCTGCTTGCCTGAGTGTGAGGAAATGATGCTGAGCTTCCTCTTTGCCCACGAGAGGGCTGCTTGTGTGACCTTCAGTCTGTACCGGACCTGACAAGCCTGATCTGAAGACCCAAACTCCCTCCAGGCAGAAACATGCTTTCTTTCATTACCTACAATGGAATTAAAAATCTTTAAGCACCTCCAAAACTATTAATAAAAGTAAAAATAACCACAGTACTAGTTCTCCATGCACATACACGTAAACATTAGTCGCAATAACGAACTCCTCATACATTGACGATTAGCATAGAAGTATCAGGACAGATGAACTATGTCATACAGAATCTCGTATCTCCTGTGACAACTCTGGGAAAAGCTCCCACTACAGTCGTTTTTCTTAACAATTAAGCATGAGGTTTCTTGTTAAGCTGCCAACCGGTGTGGTCAGTTGCTGGTCTCTGGCTGTGAGTTAGATACCTATCCTCTTTAGACCAAGAGATTGCTCAAGTTATGCCGCAGTTTTGTATCATGGAGGTCATTAACAGTCAGCATTATCCTGACCTTTTACCACCACATAAAAGAGCTGGATCAGAAGTGAATGGAAAGCAATAGCATTTTGACATCAGTCTAATTTGCGAGGGAATAAAACAATATTACAAATCTCATTCTTACTACTATTACTGCTTCGTGTTAACTAATGCTGACAGAAAAAAAATAGGGGAGCTAATTGACAATGGCAAATTAGTCTTCTATTGCATGTTTGTGAATTATCTCTGAACACTCTAAAATTAGTTTTAATATATTTATTCTTTGAAAATAATTTGCAAAGAATTCAGAGTTTACTGAAGGCTTGAAGAACAGTTTGGTTATTTCATGTTTAGAGTTTCGAATTTGTGATTGGTATTGGGTGAATTGCTAAGTCGTGTGATACTGTTTTAATACGTACAAATTAAAATAGTATGTGATGCAAATATTTATATTTGTTAGAGCAAAATTTGCTGATTATTCATATTCTCTGTAAATCCTTTAAAAGCCACACTTCTTGCAAACCTGCCTGCAAAGAAATATGACTGGAAGTATATTGGTATCTCATGCAAAGCAATTCTAGAGTAAATTGATCCAATATTCAGCTGAATTGTCTTAGGCAAATAATTTCAACAATGACCTAGGCATAAGTACACTTACCATCAAAACAAGTAATTTCTGAACAGTTTCATAAATAATACTATTTTTAAATGTTAACACTGTAGAGATAATAAACAGATCAAATAAAGGAAGAAATTCACATCAGGCTCATCAGTTTTTTGTTTATGGCTGTACAAATATTTTATAGTTATTTTGTCTCTTTTTCTTCCCACATTAGTCTACTAACTAAAAGTTAATTTAATCAGTTCAATAATATTATACAAATGTCATTCATCCAGTTTTGATTTATGTTGCTTTTTAATTTTAAATAGCTTTCTCAGTAATCTGGTTTTCTGAGAATTTATCGGGCTTTTATCTCTGGCCTATAACCTATCCAAATTATTACTCTAATTTTGTTCGTATTGGCACATACCACATTCTGACTTTGCATTCTCTCTTTTATTCCAACTTTTATTAATCTTCCACTTGCCTCATGTTTTTCTGCTGTAACAGCTGGGAATTTAAGCAACTCCTGATGCTTTGAAATTTGGCACTGATAGTTTGCCAACCAGGATAAAGATTTTTCAGCTGTTTCTGTTGTTGTTTCTTTTTTTTTTCCCCCAGTAAAGATGTTTTCGTTTTGCATCTTTATGTACTGGTTAGTACAATGTATGTACTATCACTGCCTAATATTTCATGAATATGTAACAGAAATCATCACAATAAACATTAGTAAACAAGATGAGGAGTAAGTAATCAGTTACTCTATGCTTTCTTTAGGCCATATTCTGATATTTTTACCCTCGTTGAGTAAGTAGTCAATGAAAAATAGTGTGCCCTCTTAATAATGTGGGAAGAAGTATGCAGGTGTGAAGAATCAGTTGCCAGGCACAAACTCCAGCTGAAAGACTTAAATAACAACTGACAGCAAATTAAGGAGCTTGGAGGCCAGTGGGGGTGGAAGCAGATAGTGCAGATGGTCTTGCCTAAGTAAGGGTGGTTAGAATGGTGTCTGTTCTCCTTTTAATTTGCTCTTGCTCTTGCTCACGCCTGATGTGAATGGTTGCTTTTGTGAAAATTTAGCTAATTTGAAAGATTATTAGTTAAAGTAGTAGTGGTGGTCTGGGGCTGGAGATCAGCCTAAAGACCTGTTACAGGGAGTAGAAAATATTTGTGTTTGTGGGGAGTTTTAGTTGTTTTTTATTGGGGATTTTTCTTCTTCTTTCAGCAACATTTGTGCAAGGTATTTTTCATGCCTGGTGCTCCTGCTGGGTGATGTTGCTGTGTTTCCTTATGCAGCTGCTGTACTCTATATAGGGTTGGCTGCACAGTGTAGAAGGTACAAGAATTGCTGTAGGTAGCTTTGGATCCTGTGGATTTTTATTTTTTTAATGCAGTTTAGGGGGCTACACCATATGATGGTAAAAGATTTATTTTATGGCTGTACAAAAGCGAAAGCTTGACTCCTGACAGGCTTCAAGAGAACCTTCTGTTTGTCCTGAGTGTTTTGGAGAATCATAAAAGAAGTACTTCAAACAAAATATTATGGCTACAAGCAAGTATTTTATAATAATGTATGGAGTACATCATTTAAAACAAATGTAGCTAGGCTTTCTTCATCAATTGTACTTAGTCTATAGAAAAATCAATACTGTTTTCAGGGCCCACTTATTTATTGCCTCTCAGCTCAGTGGTTGAAATGGTTTGTGTTAAATTATTTGTCTGTGCTTGTCCATACTGCTAAGCAGCACGATGCTCCAAGTGCGACCACCTGATCAGACTGTGAGGCAAAGTAAGTCATCTTCTGCTTGTTCTGGAGTTGGGAGAGTTCAAGCCACTGTGAGTAAATACATGCCATGGCCCTGATACACTAGTGCAGCAAGCTCAAACAAGCAGGTCTGCTGAAGGTCTTCTGCTTTGCAGGCTTTATTTTCTGCAGTCACATCTGGTTGGGCAAATTAGCCCACTTCTGTAGAGAGAACTTGTTCTATTTCACTGGTTTGCAAAACTTTTTGTACCCACGTTGTGCGTGTAAGGTGTGGAATACTATCAAGGTTTTGAGGGTTCAAAAAGTGGTTACATGGATATTGATACAAGAGATTATAGCGTTTGGCTTCTGCTATGGAGTAAACAGATGCTTCTTAATTTTTTTTTAAATAAAACTATTCATAACTTCCTATGTCTCTCAGTTAAGCTACTTTATCTGGCTCCTTCTCCCAGTTGTCAGGAGGGGAAGATCCCAGAGGGTAGTAATGCATCTCCCCTGGGATACTCTGGCCCTTGCTGTGATGGGCTGCAGGCAAGTCAAACAAAACTGTTTGATTCCTTATATGCCTGTGAGGCACTAGGCAGAGATGGGTCGTGCTGGGAAAGGGAACAGGAAGGTTGGTACCGTGATGTGGCCTGTGGTAGAAAGAGTACAGTGCCCAGAGGTTAGTGGGAGACAGTGAGGAAGAAAACAGTTGGACTCCTTGGTCGAGTGAGCTGTAGGGCTGGGGACCAGGGTACCAGATGCTGCATGGCTCTATCATTTCTGCAAGTGTTGTTTAACCGCAGGAAGGAAGCCTTCATTTTTTTTGCTGAACTGGCTATAGCTGTCAGTTGTGCAGCCCAGATCACTGACTACGAGCCACAGTACATGTAATGTTTGGTGTGCACATCTTCTACTGCAGTCTTGGTATCACAGGTGCTACTCACGGAAATGTCAGGGACTGATGGGGCAGCTTCTCAGAGTTTTTCGTTACTTTAGTGGAAATGTTCTGTTGCTACATTAATCGTAAATACAGAAGAAACAGTGATGAGGTCAACTAAGTTGACCCAAAACCAAGTTTCCTTGCAGAAGAACACCTAACTTCCTTTAATTTTCCTCTCCTTGATGAGAGGCGGTGGGAATTATCCAGTCATGTACTGCTATATAGAACTGGCAGTATGCCTGTTTCCACAGTCTTGCAGCCTAACTGATGACTGTAAAGAAGAATGTAAGAAACAGGGTTATAAACAATGAAAAGAAGCTCTAACAATAGCTGCTTGGTTTTAGGTAGTAGACAGATGTGGGCCAACAGCTTTTCTTTCTCTTCCTAGACATTGTGATGGCATTGCAGGAAGGGGTGGTGTTCCTGAGATTTGTTAAGAAAAATTTTCAACACAGATTAACAGCACAAATTGGCAAGTGTGAAGAAGCCCATCCTCTTGATTTCCCAATCTGACAATCTCTGATGTCATGCCAGTGGAAACAGATTTTTGTAACGTCAATTACATGTAATGTTCAGACTGAGGCTTTTGAATATTTATGATACTTGACTGGTTAAAAAAGACTTTTATTGCATTTAAAGGTAGACCTTCAGATGTGAAAATCTGAGACCTTCTTGGAAAAGATTGTACAAGGAACTTAAGCTCTGAATTATACTATATCCTACATGATAACTTTCTATTGACTGAAAGTCAGAACTGATGCCTGAACCTCTAGAAGTAACACAGAAGCAACAGTTTTGAATTAGCACTTTTTCTTATCCCATCCTGATTTTTTTTTCTTTTATTTGGGCTTTACTAGAGCTCATTATGTACTTTAATGGAAGCAAAACAATTTAAATTAGGAATAAAATGCTACAGCACGCTGGCTGATACATGGAGCAGTCCATGTTAGTGTTGGCCTTTGAAGTACTGAAGAACTATTCCACTCTATGATCTGTAACTGGAGCCTCTATCTTATTGCCTGTCAAATTGTGTTGGGCCAATGGTCAGTGTCTGCCTAGTCTGAAACTTTTGTATGAGGCTGTGTATGCAGTTTGTTTCCACACAGGTTGCAGCTTAACTATAGGTTAAGAAGTTCAGTTTTTGGTAAGAAAACCCTTATTTTGGGAACCAGAAGGTTAAAGTCTTTAGGTTAGTCTGTTATAGTTTTACTGACTTGCTCCAGTTAAGAATCTAGTCATTAATTCATGTAATCATGTGTCATCTGGATACTTATCTCTATGTATTCCTTTGTTGCCTTAAGGTCTCTGCTTAGTAAGGCACTATAGTTCTCTTGCTAATGTAAGCCACCTACAAAGTAAAGGCTTCATAGATAAACTGTTAACTGTGGTTAGTTTGCCCTAAAGTTCACTGCATTCCTTTGCTACTTATCTTGAAGTTGAAGGTGCTGACATCACTGAGAAGTTTTACTTCCAACTCCTCTATTCACTGCCCTTTCTGTGTCACTTAGCACCGCCTGTGTTGCTGCTCAGCACTTGAGCTCTACAGGGAGATTCATAAAGTTTCTTTCTTCAAGAGAAGGACCTTTGGATCCATGTGTTTATAAGACAGTGTCGGTGCAAACAAAGGCAAAGGGCCTCCCCGAGGCCTTGGCCTACATGTCTGGAGGAGCACTGGCAGAAATAGAGATGAACCCCAGGTAGGGCACGTGTTTGTGCCTTCACAGATACCCCAGGGAGCTCTCATGTTCTCTCTGGACTGCATGCTTTGAAGTGATGCTGCTGGTGCCAAATACATCATCAATACAGCTAATCCAATAAAACCTTACTAACATCTCTTCCTAGACCTGGATAGTCATCTAAGGCGGAGATTTTTCTCTGCAGTCAAGAACCGTATGAGCTAACAAACTGCAGTGTTGTGGAAGGACTCTGCTCACAGTCATACTGGATGTGCTCTTAAACTTGGTTATGCTGTGCAACTATATTGGAGAGAGACATGTCAGTCTCATTGATCTTTCTTTTATTTTTTTCTGACTTTGTTTCTACACTCTACCCACAAATTTTCAGCAATATAGGAGTTAAATATAGCAAGTTGCAAAACAGACATGTATGGTAGGATACAGGAGGTAAAGAAAAGGGAAAAAATCAATAGAACAGATACAGTAATGTACTTCGAGTTTATTAAGGTTGAGTTGTCTTGAGGTAAATGGTTCAAATCAGATTATCAAGATGTTTCAGAGTGCATAGACATAGCATTATAGAAAAGGAACAGTAAGCTAGTCCATCCCCTTCTTTTAGCATATTTACAGAAACATAGGCTCTCTCAGGGACCCCTTAAACACTTACTCTTTTCCCTCAACTCCTGTAGCACCTACAGAAACATCGTTCCGGCAAAGAGAAATGTTGTGCATCTTCCTGGTTTGCCAATTGCATTTATGGGCAGATCCTCCCTTGTCACCTGGAGACTTGCCTTGGGTGAAGTAACAACCACCATTGCAAGAACAGCCTAAAGAGCTGTGAATGCCGTGATGAAAAGATACCTCTTTCCCCAACATGTTTGTGCTTTTGAAACCAGCCCAGCAAGCTAAATTGCAAGCACTGCTGTCTCCTCACTTGCCTGTTTGTTATCTGTGTGTTAACTCTTGTTCTATTTTTCCTTTGAACTAATTTTGCATATCAAATGTTTTATTGAAACACAGCAAGATTAGATCTATTCTACTTTTTTCATCCCCTATGAAATCAGTTGTTTTATCTCAGTGTTGTAGCTACAGAGCAGTGGCATCCTGCTTTGCTTTCCTTTTGCATTTGCAAGCTCTTGCTGATTGCTTCAGCTCTGATACGTGCGGCTGAAGAACCAGCTGACTCAGTGTGCTAAACTCTCAGAAACCTTCATCTTTTTTCCTCACCCCCTAGAAGAGGAGCTATGTGCCAGTTAAGTGAGCTGCACTGCTTTATTAATTGATCAGAGGAGTTTCAGTGCCAATGCAAGACAGAGCGAGGCATTGCTCAGAGGGAGTGGTTAAGTGTTCCTTATGCTGGCAGATATTAGAAAGCGATCAAGTTGGTTCTTGGTAAACCTGTATCGTGGTTTACTCTGCTTTCAGTTTGTCTTGGTCTGTAATTAGCTTTTCAAAATTTTTTTTATTCTACAGTTTTGTTCCTTGTTTCAGAGTTGTCTAATTCATTTCTCCATATGTTTTTTAGATATCTATATGCCATTTACTGTTCTCCAGGTACAAGTTTAATACTTCATGCTCTAGATGTGTTTAACTGATATAGTATTTGACCAGTAACATGTAATATTCCTCTTCTAGAATCTAGGATGGGAATTACCTCTCTTTCACCTGAAGTACATTGACCTCTGAATTTTCTTTTTGCCTTAAACATAGTAACGCTGACTTTAGTTGGATATCCTGCCCTTGCCTGTATTCCTCACAACGTTGCTCTAGCCACAAATATGAAAATCATGGTAACTGTGAGGAGACACTGAAAAATGAAGCTGAACTGCAGCATAATGTACCAAGGAGTATTGTTTTTAAAATAGTATGTTTTTAATTTGAACAAGAACCAAGTTCTATGAAATCAGCGGGGTGGTAATCAATGGGGTAAATGCAGCTTAGTTTAAATGCTTGTCGTTTGAACAGACTGGATTAATTCAGCATGTTTGTATAGTCGTGGCACAGGTTCACAGCAGAAAGGTCCCTGAAGAAATTCTCTGGTAATGGAGAAATCATTAACGCAATGGCATTACCTCTTCAAGTGAGGAGTACTAGGAACTTCCATACAGTTTCCAAAAGGTGCTGGAGAACTGATGGAAACACTCCACCAACTGGGATGAAATAAAGTCAATGCTAGAAATATTTAGACAAATTTTTTTTTTGAAAGCTTTGATTTTTTTGAATATGCCTCAGGCTAAGGGAAAACCGAATTAGGAAGCTATTTAGATTAACAAGAATACACTTAGCTGTACTCTTGTTAATCTAAATCTTACACTGTAGCTGGAAGTCAACACTTAAACTTCATCTCAAATGCAAAATACATAGAATCAGATTGTTTGGTGTGTTCAGAGATATGTTGGCCTCCTTTGCTAGGATCTGTGTGAACCTCAATTGAGAGAAATAATGAAATTAAAGTTTTTCGGAGAAAAGCAAAAATGAAAAAGTTCTTGCTGAGAAATCAAATAGACTCAAGAGACTAGCAAGTTTTGTACTTTCATACCCTTTAGCTGGGATTTGCCTTCAATTCACAACAAAAGCTTGGACCTTCTTTTAGCATTAAGAGAGTTAATAAAGTCCAAAGCACTCAGTTTTGCAGTGAAGTGAAGTTTTAGAAAATCCCTTTATTTTTCTAGACAAAGCCTGAGAGAATATTATCTTGAAATCTCAGTGAATTTATGCTGGCTTTATATTTTAGGGAGCAAAGTGAAATTTTTCTTTTTGCCCTGCATACAAAAAAAAAGGCAAATTAAAACCTTAATGTTCAAATTAAGCTCTTCCTTTTTCAATACGAAGTGATTGCATTTAGAATTCTCCCATCACTATGACAAAAGGTAAGTTCATACCTCTATTCTTTTTTTTTTCCTCCACTCTGATCTCCTCCTATACGTACAGCGTTCAACTCCTCATTCTTCCTAGTGGGGAAGACTAACATCCATTCTCCAGCTACTGGATGCCAATCTGCTGGTCTGAGACCCTTAACCATGGGTGGGAGAAAGATCAAGTAACTACCCAGTCCTAAGACATTACGTCCTAGCAAGGACCTGAAAATTCATCTTTTTCTCTCCCCCTCCACTCCCCTCCCCAAACTAACCAGTGACTTGATCTTAGCATTTCCTTGTTCTAAGCAAGATGTGACAGCTTGGAAGAGCTCTGGTAATGTGCATCTTTGGAAAGTGCCTTTATGTAAATTCTCCAGACCCTAAGCATTAATGAATTTTAAACTCCTCTTGTTGTGCTTATCAAACATGTATTTCATTTATTTACATTTCAGTTATAATCTTCCTATGAAAGGAAATGTGGAAATTGAGTGTTTTGGTGTATTGTTTGCTTTTTACTAATCCATAGTCTGAATCATAGAATTGAATTACTTGAAGTATTTCTTTAAAAGAAAGGCATTTTTGCAAATGCACAGAAACTTACGAGAAATAGCCTTTTATATCTACTAATTTTTTTAAATTTTTGGAGAACAAATTAAGAGGAAAGATAGACCCTTGGAAGATATTTTTAAATGGGAAGAATGGAGGCTTATTTTTTAAAAGATTTCAAACAAAATTAAAAAGAAAACATTTATTTTTCTCACAATTACTTTCTGATTAGCGTAAGTAATATGATGCTTTACAGCAGTGGGGACTAAACTGCTCCTGGTCAGATATTGCTTTGGCTAGACTAATGATCTCCAATACTAGGCTGAAAAAACCAAAAAGGGACTCAGGAGCCTTTTATACGCAAAGTTGGAGAACCACAGCAAATTTTTCTTTTCCCAGGAGGAGTGATGTTTACCCTCTATGTTCTCCACAGCAAGTCTTAGAAAGATTATCACTCAAGGAGCTATAAGATATTCTCTTTTGCCATGTATGGCATGAGAAGTTCTCCTTCACCATGGAAAACAAAAAATTATTCCCTTTTTCCCCATAGCTGTTCTTTCTTGGCTCATTCCTAGGTATTAGCCTTTATGAAGTCCCTTAGACCAGAAACCTTAAGCTTTGCACAGTACTTAAACCAACGTTCAACTTAGTCCTAATTTACTTTTGCAAGTGTATGGAAAGATTTTATTCCATACAGTGCTGCATAACTCAGTACATATTAATGCTCAGTTTTAATACAGTGTCTGTCCTCTCATTTAAACACTGATAAACTTCACCTTATGATGAAACAATATCTCTTGTTTCCTCCCACTAGCTGTTGAGGAATTGAGGCATAGAAGTTGTGTGCTGTACTAAGGAATCTGGAGGATGACTGGGGACAAATTGCTCTAAGTGTGTATATACTAGTCAAAGCACAGGTGAAGAAAGCAAGATTTTCTTGTTCTACCTTGGTATCTCATTTACCAGACTTCAAGGCAAGTTTCCTCTTCTCCATGATCTAAATTTTTCCTTTCTTTACATATGTCAGTGCTATAGTGATGCATCTATAGACTACTACCGCTGACTGTATGAGTGGGAGGAAAAACAACGAATGGTAGCCCTTAACTGAATGCAACAGCAGTTTTCTGAGATCCTACCAGTCTCTGGTAGTTTCTCTGTGAAATATCTTCAAAGCTTTCACTTCCAGGATTGTTTTCATTGTCGAAACATTCTTCCTGAGTGAGATGCTTGATTAAATTACCACATTTCTAATTTCTTAATTCAAGAATAGACTTCCCTCTACCTTTGTGTTGCCAAACAAGGTACAGATTGTCTTGACGAGGAAGGAAAAAGCCATGCACGTTGTCCCATATTACTGCCACAGAAGGCATCAATTTTTTTTTCTCCACTGTAGCAAAAATGATGTCAAAAGGAATGACTACACCCCTTACATTATGTAAGATCCAGGACTTCATTCTGCTTCCCACCCATCCATAAAGGAAAATAAATGAATGAATGCCAGGGTATGGAAGGTCTTCAAAAGTTGCCATACTGAAAACTATTGATGCTGAAACACTTTTCTGGGCTCATCCATGGGTCATCTCGATCCTTAGGAACCACTATAAGTTATTGGGAGTGGCAGTCTTTTGCTGTGGATGCAGGAGAAATTGAATATGAAGCAGAGGTTCACCAATGTCTGTGAGACCAGCAGTACCATCTCTTCCCCTGCTACTTGGTTGGTTAGCTGTTTGGACAAGCAACAAGCTCAAATCAGGATTACAGACAGAAACATTAGGACAACAAAAGCAAAGGTAAACTAATGCACACTGAGAAGAAGGAACATCAGTTCTTATTTATAGAAAGTGTGAAACAGAAAAGATGGCTTTGTTCATCATATAAAATTTATGCAATCAAGATGAGAGCTTTCCTAGTTTGGGGCACAGAAAAATGAGAGGAGTGAGAGAGTGAGCAAATCTAGGTGTAAACAGAATCAAGGGAAATCTTACTGTCTGCTGATTTGTCCCAGGAGAACAATTGTGTGGTACACCATAGGAAATGCAGGTCAGCCAAAGTCAGGCTGCAGGAGAGACCATGGGCATGGGCCATCCAAACAGCAGCTTCCATGGAGCATCTTGTCACCAGTAAATGGCAGAGTTCAAAGCAGAACATAAAACACGTGTTGGTTCAGTTCAACAAACAAAAATGTTTGCTTCATCTGAAATGAGACTATTTTCCTGCCCTTGGAGTGTGAATACACCTTGATGGAAACTGCATCTTCCTTTTAAAACAGTTTTGAAAGAAAACTCCTTGCCAAGTCAAATGCTGTATGTATTTGAGCAGGAAATTACTTGACTTAAAACTTTTTTTTAATAGTCCTTCATTACAATGTGTCCCTGACAGCATGTGACATGTCATTATATGACTTAGATCACAACTGTGAACAAATGACAACTCTGATTGTCAAGAGGTAAAGACATAAAGGGTAATACTCATGTGAGGTAGTAATCTTGAAAGCCTAGTCAATATAATCAGTGTTATCAGTACTGTTAAGAAGGCAGCTAAAGTAGGTTGGATGCTCATACTCTCTTTCTCTCCTTCATATGAGAACGTTTGTAGTTGATTTACTCCACTTAGTGGTGAAAGAACTTGATATTTAATTTGATGAAATGTCTTTTTTATTTTTGATTACGATTGTTTCATGTTCCCAAAAGTTCGAAGTCTCCACAAGCCAAAAACATAGATACCACAGTGCTTCTCAACCCACATTAACATGTCTCCAAAATAAAAATGCTGCTTTGAGCTCTGCAGTTACCCTGTGGCTTCCTGGGTATCAGTTGTGTACTTTATTCCACAGGGTGCATGTTTTAAGCCTGTCCTAGTTTTCTCAGGCTGAAATGTTTTCTCCATCCCAGGAGGTTAGATGACCTGTTGGTACTCACTGCTGAAAGCATTCACATGTAGTGTTACAGAGTTGGAAGCCAAGCCCTAATTTTACTGGGGATCCTCACAGCATGCCATCCTGACTATCCTGTGAATCCAAGTGCTGGGTCTGCTGTACAGGCTGCTCTGCTTCAGGATAAATTTCTTCCAAACAGCCCCTTCATTGCCTTCGATGAGTGTTGGCATAGGTTTATATTGCTGTGCAATTTTTATTTTCATAGTGTTTATATGTGTTCATACGTTTAGCTTAAGATTTTACTGAAAGAAAATAGATCACCAGAAAGCATTCATAACCATAACATCTACTGTTCATACATATATGTAGGTATATACACACACAAAAAGAATACTCAGTACTGTATTACTATGGTGCAGTACAGATTAACCTTTTTTTAAATGTTATCCAGAAATGTACCAGATACTATTGCGAAGTGATTTTACATTTACAGTATTTGTTACCCTATAGAAAAATGAAGAAATAATGGAGATCTACTGAACATTTTGTAACTAATTCTTCTGTTTTAAACCTTCCTTATTGCACAAGTAACCACAGAGTATTTGCTGCCACAGCTGTTTCTCATGCATGATGTTTTATTAAACTTTATTTGTTTGCATAGATCAGATTCCATTATTACTGTGCATGTTCATTAAAACATGCCCTGTGCTACTCTGAGACTGAGAATTTCAAAAGTTCATGGCATTGGCTTACTCTGCAGCAGTGACCTAAATGGTAAAGCCTTCCATTGGCTCCCTTTCCATGTTTATAAACAGTTTATAGCACTGTGTGTAGACAAAGATAGTTATATTAACACTAAGGACAAGCATAACCAGCTAGTACAGTTTTGGAAAAAAAAAAAAGAAATAATTGTAGACTTGACAGAGAAATGTCATTGAGTACTAGTGATAAACTTGTAACTTAAAAAATATATAACAAAATCTTAATTTTAGGTAGAATACAATGTTGTTGCAAAACTTTTTAAATACTGACCAAACACTATTTGGTCACAACCACTTTGTGCAGTTTTAAGATGGCTAGTGGTGTACAGAATCATAATAACTAAAATATGCCACTTTCAAATGACATTCAATTGCTCATTGTAGAGAAACCCTGATACCATGCTATCACGCTGCCAGAGTTTGATGGTATTTATAGGCTGTGAAGAAGAAAATGGGCCCGGGACATAGCACATAATGCTGTCTGTGGCCCTGTCTTAATGATTCTGGACTACGAAATAATCACGTGTGCTTGCTTGAAATGCATTAGCATGGTTAGCATGCTTGTTAGTCAGCATTAAGAAGGCTATCATGTGAATCTAATTTTGTTGAGATGATTGTATGAAAATACCGATTTGCCTGTCAAGAGAGAACTTTAAAAATCTGTCAGAGGAAATGGATGAGGAAACACTATGATGTATACAAAGTAAGTGTAAAAAGGCAGATCTTGACCTTTTACTCATCTGGGTTTTTTTCAAAGTACAAGCAAAGGTTACCCAACAGCATTCACAAGCGGTTGACAGAAATATTTTTTCACACAGCTCATGGTTTCTTTGTGGAAGTCATTACCAGTGGTGGATTTTAAACAGGATTGTAGAAAATATTGCATGTTTTTATGGATCTTGAAAATATCTGTGTGATTAAATATATTTGGGGAAACATTTCCATATCATTCAGAAAACAAATCAAATTATACTGACCACTTCTCTTGTGGTTAGGTTATTCCGTATCTGCTATTGATGGATGGCGCATATCTTATTCTCTTAAGCTTTCTGGTCCTTTTCCAACTACAACATACCTCCCTTCTAGTCTGCCAGCAATAGTGAAATGTAGTTACAATTTGTCAGGTCTGCTTTCCTACCCGCTCCTGTGAATTCCTTCTATTTCTACTCACAAGTGAAAATGCTTCTGGGAACTGCTGGTCTGGGAGCTGGTGTAGCTGTTGTTCCCAAGCCATGAAGGAAATCTCTCAGATGAGGTATGAGTTTATTAATGGCGAGGGGCAATGTGTTTCCTTGGCTCTGTGATGTGGTTGTTTGGCTCTGCTGGCTCCAGGGTGGTGTGAAGCTGCACTGAGGGGGCTCAGCTGCAAAAAATGTAAGAACCTTGCTCCAGAGCTTCTCTCACCTGCCACTAACAGAAGTATGTATAGGACAAGCTAGGACAGGAGTCTCAGAAATTTTGATAGTGCTAGTGCTGTGTCCTTCCTTGCTGTGTGTTTGTTAGCAAGATGTTTCTAGAAAGCCACAGCTGGAGAAACAAAAATTTGATTTTAATTATGTATAAAACAAAATCGTTAAGAAGTTTTGTATCTTTTGAGACTTATATTTTTATTTCTGGTCTGATTTTCTTTAACAGACAGATTTTCCTCCCTTTGCTTAGAGGCTTTTCACTCACAAACACAAAAAGCTTTGTGCTGATCATCTGTCAATTGGCATAAGATATCTTGTGTATCCAAACCGATGTACTGACAAGGTCCAATCTATTCTGCTACTTTTATATTTCAGCAGTCCTCTTCAGGGCCTTTCATGACTTGGTGTAGCACATGCTGAGTGTCAAACCATCACAAGTACATAAAACTACATGTGCAAAGAAAGATGCTTCACAGTCTTAGAAAACTGAAAAAATCATGGCAGGCATTAAGCTTATGCTGCAGTGCTGAGTGGGATGGACAAGTGAAGAAAAGCCTTGAGAAAAGAGCCTTGAAAAAAGCTCTCCTGTAGGCTTTTTGCTCCTTATGAGCTCGTGTTTTGTGTCACTACAGGTTCTGTCAGTTGGGTCTCTAGTCGTGCAAGAGTGAGGTGAGACTGACGTGTCAAACCAACTATTTTTCAGGTGCTTCTCCGCTTAGTGACATCCACAAGTCCAGACAGATACCTGGACTCTTCATTGATGTATGGAGATGGTCCTAAGCACCTAAATACCGTATGGAAAGGTAACTAGAAATATGCTCTAGAAATAAGCCCTCTGGGGTTTTGCTGAGAAGCAAAACAGAGCTATGGAGTCCTGCAGGCTAATTTCTGCTGTGGCTCTGCCTCAGTACGAGAAAATTCTGCTTAAAAAAATAAATAATGCTGGAGGAAAAATAGCTCTCTTAAACAAGAGCACTCCTGAAATGAGAGCATGCTGATAAAGTGATGGTGCATTTCCTAGTGGGTTCAGATTAATAACCAGTCAATCAATCATGCCTGGTGGTTTTCTAAATTTGTAATGTATCTGACTTGAGTTCTTTACCCATAGAATACCATTTTCTATTTCTCTGTCTGGTCCAATAACAGTTTATGTGATAGACACATATTCTGCTTGGATAAAGTGAAGGGGGAGAGTTACAGGAAGACATTTGAAACAAATTTTTAATAAAAAGTAGCAAGAAAGACTGCTCTAGCTAATTGCATAGTGAGAGCTTTGTCAAATAATTGATTTCTAATGGTTAAAGGACACACTAGGAACCTTATGCTCTTGAGTCTACACTGACTTACTTTACAGTCTTGGATGAATCATTCACCTCTCTTCAGCTTTACCACCATTCAGCAAGCTAACTCTGGAAATGTAGGAATAGAAACCTTTTCTTTTGGTCCATTTGGGATTTTAAGGGGCTTGGCTGTTAGTTTTGTTTTTCTTCTTTGAAGGGATGCATACTGTTATTGCAGACTCTTTTTAGAAAAAAAATATATTTGGCATTATATTTGGAGACTGTCGTGACTGAACTATTTGTCTGGCATACTGAAACTCTAAGGTCCTTGAACCTTTCAGATTTTCCCCACTTCATACTCATTTTTTAATAAAAGAAACTGAAGAAAATATTGAGGACATTTGTCCAAATATTTTCTTTGCCTAGGGTATGGTCCTTATCAGTTGATCCTTGAAAACTCGCTCTCTATTATGAGTTTTGTTTTTATTCAAACTTTTGATTTTAATGGTACCTCATCACGCCTCCACTGTCTCTACTCCTTTCGTTTGCATACTATGACTGGTCATACGACAACTCCAGCTTGTTGGTAGCTTTACTGTCTAGAGTGTGTCTCCCCTTATGGCCTGCCTGCATTCTGGTCTCTTTTCTGACTGGAGAAGGTCTTTTGTCTTCTTTCAATGCATTTCTTGTTTGCCATGTGGAGTCTAACAGTTGCATTTCCATTTATTTTGTTAATTCTTTCCTGAAAACTCTTTCCAACATACTCTGCTAATCCTAATTTATGGAATGTCTTTAGTCAGTCCCATTTAACTTCCTTTCTTCTCAGTTAAACTAATGTGGAAAACCCAATATATTTTCTCTTATGCCCGCAGAATGGCCAATCGAACATTTTCAAGTACCCAAAAATTACCTGAAACAGCTGATCTTTGGAAGGTTGAAACCAGGAGATGACATCTCCCCTAATCTTCCTTTTTGTTTAATTTTCATGGAGCTTTCTCTTGTAAACTTCCTTGGACCGTCCATAATCCAGGAACACTGTGTGGCAGAGTGTTACACACACAAAGTTGCAAATCACACTGGCAGCTTCTGCCCGCTTCTTTGCTCATGCTGGAGCCTATCTATCTCAAATATACCCGCCAAAATCGAATGAGCCATTTACTAATTCAGGAAAAGAGAAGGATCTGGCTTCAGAAAATTCAGCCACCTTTGTAATAAAAAGGTGTGATACCACTCCACCCAACTAAAATAAACACATTCCACACAACACCTTTTTTCTGCTCCATGGTTTTTTGTTTTTTTTTTTTCAGATGTGAACTATTGCCATTATTTGGCTGCAATGTCAGTCTCAGAAGCCTCAGCTTTTTATCAGTCATGAAAACACGTGATATCTAGTTCTCTAAAATTGGGCAGTCATTTTTTTCCATGGAATAAAATATTCTACTGTCCTTTTATTCTGGGCTGGCTAAAATCTGTCCTTTTCTTACGGCATTCTATTTTGCCTGGAGTCCTACTCAGAGGTATTTCACTAGCTTATCTCCTTTTATTATTGTTTAAGGGGAGAAAGTGTTTCCCGTTGCCAGTCGATAAAATAAGAAGTGAATGGCAGCAACCTACAATTTTATGAAAGAATCTGGTTTTAAAATTTAAATGTAGCTAGCGTCACTTATCTTCTTATAGCTTCTGCCTATGTGGAAAAAAAAATCTCTCTTTTTATAACTGCTTGTCAGCTGAATAATAGAATGGGGGGAGCCAACTTGAAAGACATGGCTGATTGGTGCGATTGAAAAGGGCTTTACAATTAGAGTTCTGGCAGGAAACAAAAAAGAAATTGTCTGGCCATGAAGAACGGAGCCTACTTTAGAATTCCCTTTTCTCAGCCAGATAGCATGCATCACTGTTCATGCATTCTCTTGACATTGAATAGAGGACTTCAGAACTACCACCCCAAATTATCCCTTACTGTTTGGTTCTATTTGTGATATTTGTTTGGGGGAGGGGAAAAAAAATTCTCTATTACTGACTATAATGGCATGTGGCTAAATTCCATTCCATTTATGTACTTAATCTCTTAAACTCATTTCCCCTCCCCACCTCGATATTTCAACACACATTTTACTTTGATTAACTCTTTTCAGATGATGGGAAAAAACAAGATTCTTCTCTTATTCTGATCTTCCCTGCCTTCCCTTCCCTTCATTTTACTTTATTTTTCCTTCAACAGCCCCTCCCCCATCTCCCCCTCAAAATGGTTGCATATGTGAATCAAAAGAGGAAGGAAGTCCTTGCAGGTGTGTTTTGGATTACAGTGGTAGAACAATAGGCTAGCCTTCAATTAGCTTCATACCTATTCACAGGGAGTATTTGTTCCCTTTTCTCCAGCGTTATTTCATATTTGAAACCGTCGCCTGCTACACAATGTACCTGGTGATGAGAATAGGCTTTCAATTCCATTTGAACTCTTCTATGCCACACAATTAATGCACCAGATTTTATTTATTTATTCTTAAATAATGATTCATATGAGTGTCTTAAGGCACAAAGGAATAACAGAATACATGTAACAGTGAGGTGTGTTTCACTGCCTTGAAGACAGTAGTGGGGGAGGGAGGAAAGATGTTGGTAATAGCATGTGTCTGACTCCTTGCATGAAAAATCAACATGTTAAATATTTATTTCATATTTCCATAAATCTTGCAGATTTAAAAGCAACCCTGTCAAGGTAGCTTTCATAATTTTTACACTATATGTTTTTAAATTGCTGTTATATATAACCACTGAAAGCTTAGCAGTGACGCTTCTTTCTGACTGAAATACTTGCTGTTTGTAGTTACAGAGCTGCTCATTAGGGCTATTTTTATCCTTTCTTTTAAAGAAGTACAGGAGAGTGTAAAGTTCCCAAATTCTGGCAATAGCAGAAGAAGGAGAAGGGAAAGGTCAGGCTTAGTTCTATTTTTTTGCTTCTACTAAACCTATTTTATGCAGAAAATTTATATTCCAACAAAGTTGTTTTTTTTTTTAAAGAAACAAAATCACTGATCACCCTGGCAAAAATCAGTGGTTTTGTTAAAGGAAATGTCACAGATCTTATGAGCAACAGCTTGATTTGGGGCAAGGGGAAACAAATATTTAAAGGTTTGAGGGGTTGATGAAAGATAAAAAATTTCCAATGAGAGAGAGAATATAATTTTCTTTAAACATCTCTCCTCATGAATTCTCATGACTTGCTGCAGCCCTTTAAGAGAGTGTGAGATGGCTGGTGTTGTTGGCTACGTTCCCTGATCCTAACATTTCCTATGCAGCAAGGCTGCAAGAGAGGTTTACTAGTACTTGAATATTCAGATTATGCTATGGATATTTTGTGGAAAGCCTTAAAGCTTTATCATGATTTGAGGACATGTCTGCATTTTGAATTATGGCAAACAATAACACAGATTCATCTTTTACAGTTTTGAACTGGGGACAGCATGATTTATCCGACAAGAGCCTCATGAAGGAAGGTATCTTATTATGGAGGCAGTTTAGCCTTGCTCCAGTGTCATGTTGAAGGCTTTCCCAATAAACATGGCTATATATGAGTTAATAAATGAGAAAAAAAAGTCTTTTGAACTGGGAAGACAAAGGTGACGCAAGCATTGGTAGCCAACTTATTTTTATTTCTGCTGTTGTCTTGGATCCTGGCATGGCTTAACTGAGGTAATATGTTTGGTCATCTGTTCTTGTACAGACCTTGGTTTTATTTTTCTATCATAACAGGTGAAGTCAGTCTAAGACCAACTTCTAGGCCAGCTAAAAAGATGTACCTTTAATTATCTGGTGGCAGTGTTTTTTAATGCATCAGCTTTATCTTGTTCAACCCAAAATAGTTCTGCAGAAGACTTGCAAAAGTTTAGTCCCAGAAGGTTTACTCTGAGGTCTGGATATCCACTCCTTGCTTCTCCCTCCTCCTCTTTCAAATCTAGGTCAACCCAAAGTAGCAGAAATGCAGGCAACTGGAATCTACGCACTTTGCAAACTTGGGCCAGAGTGTGTAATGAAGGATGATTGCGCTACCTGGTACAAGCAAGGGAATTTATCTCAGTGATATGTTATTCTGGTTGGTGCACAGCTGAGATTTCTTTGACTTACTTCAAATTCTGAGTGCTTCCTATTGCTCTGTGCACTGTCACTGGGCTGCCTTCCCCTTTTCAAGCATGTTTTCTTAATGCAATAGTCTTGTAAAAAAACTCTCCCCTATGAAAGTGGAGACACAGGTAGGTACAATAACAAATGAAAATCTAAAGGCAAGTCAAATCTTCATTCAAACTCGCCATGAAAGTGACCTTTGCTCTGATCTGGAAGACTGTGTCTCTTATCTGTAAATGGTATTTCTCTGAAGGACAAGGGTGCTGTTTAACTTTATAAAGATTTTCACTTAACAGTACCACTTTTATGCTGGATCTCATAGGAAATTTTAATCCTCTGCAAAGCTTTAAATCCTTTCCCTCCTACATAAATTTCTTCACAATTTAGGATTTCCTTCCACAAGCAGAATTAATTTTTCTCTATTTGTGAATCAGAAATAGTATTTCAGGGACCTTGAGAGGTCAGCTGATTCACTTTCTCCCCCAGCTCAAGCTCAGCTCCTCACAGTGTTTTCAAACTTTGAAGATATCAAATAATGAAACTACTGTAGTTTTCTTAGGAAATCTGTTTATCAAACTATCCTTAAAACTACAAAGTATTTCTTAATGTCTCTGTCAAATCACTGCTGTTGCAGTTGACATCTGTATGGTGATACCTCCTCAGACATGCTCAGCATGGGTGCAGTACTGCTGGGTGTGCGTAAGGGAAAACCACAGCTCAGAGGAAGCACTGATCCATCCTGTCTTAATGGACAGTCCACTCTGAAGCTTAAGTGGGTGCTCAGTTAAGCGTTAATGCTGCTGACGACATCAGTTTAGGCAGAAGCATCATGTTAAGGCACTTATCTTTGATTGTTATGTTCTGGTGAGGAATGGGTCTATAAAATAAGCTGCAGTGAAGTTGGTCTTTCTCCCACCTACTAATGTTTCGTGTCAAACCTCCTCTGAGGAGCTGTTTTCATTTTAATCCTTGGAAAATGAATGAAATAATTTTGTGTCAACAAACAAATTGATTTGGTATATTTATAAATAGAGACTTAAGTTTTGGGGCAACACCATTTTTTGTGTGTACACAAATAAACCATGTGTTACCATAATGCAAATAACTATTAATTATCATCATAATAAAATGAACTAAGATTCTTATTTTCTCTGAAATGATTTATCCTTTTCAGTTGCAGACACAGAGTAGTTTCTAATAATTAATTTAGGCTATTTGATCTGCTCTTCACAGATTCCTCTTCGACATCTTGGGGGAAGTTGTGGGGGTTTTTTCCTATCATTACAGAGAACAGGTCAGACAACATATCGTATGAACTTTAAGAGAAGTGGAAGGAAAGAATGGAAGTTCTTCCTCATTTTAATTTCTCACTAAAAACACCTCTCAACTCTGTTTATATTTAATACAAATGTTAAATCCAGATGGATTAATACTGATTATAGTCTGAATTGTTTAAGGAATCTCAACCCGAAGCAGAACTTTGCCTGCCATTAATTTGAATTACTTCCACTTGTGTCAGCACTATTTAAAAGGAATCAATGAAGGTTTCTGAAGAAAAAGCCTTGTCATCTACTCCCAAATGGACTAAATTAATTAAACTGTTGGAGCCAAATCTATGACATGTTTTATATATTGTTAGTTTTCATGGATTTGCTGCTGGCATTGATTGGATTGAGAAGATGAGCTTTTCTAATAGGACAAAAAGGAGATTTGTTGAGGTATTTTTGTTTGATTTTTAATGTATTTGTACAAATTAGTGTCAAGGAGATAAACAATAGAACTGCCCTAGCTAAGCATGCCAAGACCTTCACACATTCAGAATAAAGGTGGGAGAATATTATTTATTAAAAAAAAAAAAATAGCCCACTAGTTTTCAAAGGCATAATCTGTGGAAGACAGGTCTCTCAAGAAATGTGTTAGTGTGCTGAGAAACCAAACCCATTTTTGACTGGAGACGTGCTCACATACACAGCTTTTCCTCCTATGAAGGACTGTAAGTAACAGAACTGTATGGGAGAGGAGGAACTGATAACTCTGTGTCACAGTTAATAAAGAGGAAAAATATCTAACCTGTGCTGTAAACCTTCAGGGAGAGATGCACAAAGGCTAATGTTAACCCGGTGAAGTTAATCTCCCTAGGCTCCTTTCCATAATAAGTAGAGAGAAAGGTAGACTGGAGTGTTACCTGAAGGAGTTCAAGTCAATCTCATTCCCTGAATGCCCTGCTGGAGACTTATTTCTCATCTGAGCAGTACAGGTGAACCTCTGGGAGGAGTGGTGTCATAGGTTTCAACTAGTCTTTGAAAATACACCTATGGATTTCCCTTGCAGTACTAAACTATCCTACAGCTGATCATGACTTAGGCATAAAGGGTAAAGCCAGGTTTCCATCCAGCATCTTATGTGAGGAGCAACCATCTTTGAATGATAACTGGATTTCTATGAACCTAATGAAGGATTTCCACATTGCAGTGGCACAGTGGGAAAGAGTGAAACAAAGATCTCCCAAATAGGCTTTGCCTGTAGCTCTTCAGGTGGGATCCTCATTCTTACTGTTCCACTGGCAACAAGAAGGGCACTTGGGTGAGTGGCCTCATGACAGTCCTCTCCCTGCTTTTGAGGTACCTGGGCATCCTCAGGTTCAGGAGCAAGCTGACTGCCCTTAAACATTTTAGCCAGCAATCTATCTTCACTCTTACATAGTTTGTGGAGTGCAAGAGGAAAGAGGGAGCAGAGTCTGGCTGACTGAACAGCAACAAGCACTGACATTATCCTCGCAAAATCATTATCTGTTTCTAGGCTATGAGAATAGGTAACCATTTGGCAGGTACCAAAAAACATGTGTCTAAATCCCCATGTATGTACAGAACACAGTAGAGGGGGATCTTGACCTGTGACTCAGACACTTAGGCAATGCAAACAAATAAAAGAGTTGAATAATGATTAATAATTGACTATATACGAGACTTTGGATCTTATTCTTATTTACAGTAAAGACTAGGCTTGATAAAGATACCTTGAATTGCACAAAAATGCTGCAGCATAACTGAAAGGAGGCTTATAGCCTGTAAAAATTTCCCTATATGCTTTCTGAAAATGCTTTCTAAAGGGTGGATGTCAAGAGGATGGGGTCAGACTCTTCTCAGTGGTGCCCAGCGACAGGACAAGGGGCAATGGGCACAAACTGGAACACAGGCAGTTCCACCTGAACATGAGGAGGAACTTCTTTCCTGTGAGGGTGACAGAGCACTGGAACAGGCTGCCCAGGGAGGCTGTGGAGTCTCCTTCTCTGGAGAGATTCAAAACCCGCCTGGACGCGTTCCTGTGCAACCTGTTCTAGGCTAACCTGCTTTAGCAGGGGGGTTGGACTAGATGATCTCTAGAGGTCCCTTCCAACCCCTACCATTCTATGATTCTATGATTCTTTCTAACCTTTGATTTTTTTTTTTCAGAAGAAAACTTTTTGCAGCCCTGGAAAGTCTTGCCAAAGATAATGGGAAATAAGAAAAGAAAAATGAAACATAATGTAAATTTCCACTTTAATTATTTCCGTATCTTTCAACTAGATAGGTTTGCACAGTTAATTGCAAAAAATGATTAAGACAAATGCTATTAGTCACCATTTAAATCCTTTTTAAAATAGGAGAAATGTTGATAACGGGAATAAGCTTATCCTAGGCCAACGCATCTTACCAATAATAGATTTACTGACCAGAAGTTAAATGAGGGAGTAAAAAAACTGAAGAGCTGTTAGTTGCAGTTAGAGCAGTTCTCCTAACCCTCAGAAGGAATGGGGTAGTCAGAGGAACATGAGTTGAGGTTTCCTGTGTTTTGACTTACGACTTCTACAGACGATGAGTTGTATCTGAAAGAAATGTTTCGTCATTTCCTAATATTGGAATATTGGAATAATGAAAATTAAAATTGTGTTAATTTTCAGTGATGAAACTGTATTCACAAAGTGACGACCTCAATGCAGGCATCTAAAGTAAAGAGTAAAGAGACAGATATTAGTTCTGAGTACAGAGAGGACCGAGGAAGTATATTTCCTGATGTAGATTCCAATATTACCCATGACATGAAACCCTCAGTGCTTATGTTGGTGTTTAGTTAGTTTCCTTTTGTGGCTCAGTGTACACTGACAGCCCAGGTGATTTTACATATGCAAAATAACAAGGTGTTTGGGACAAATTATTATTATTGGCATTGAAGCTGTTGTTGGTACCATAGCAGACAGGGAAAGGCACTTCTTTTCTAGAAAGCTCTTGGTGGTTCCTCCTCTGGAGTGTGGTTCAGAGTCTTTTAGCTGCAAAATCCTTTCTGAGAGGATGAGACTCTCCAAAACTTCCCTTTAGCATCTGCTCTGAGTGAGCAAACATCAGTGTACAAGCAATAGGGCCTTCCCAAAGTTTTTGCTCCTGCTGTGTCTCTTTCTTTCACTACTTATCTTTCTCTACTATGAATGGGTTGGTATGTATCCAGAAAATGTCTTTAAATTTTTTTTCAGTATTGCCAGGTGTAATATGGTCATGTTGATTTTCTCCCTAAGCCCAATTGTAAATTGAATTATAGTAAGAAAAAAGACATTTGCAATCTTGTAAATAAAGTAGGAACATGCTTAGGTTTTCTATTTTGGTTTTTTTCAGTTGCTTTCAGAGGTTGAACATTTAATTGGTGATATTGCTGCTGTAAAAATTGACTTAAATAGGCTTATGAGCTGAGCAGGGTTTATATTGGCTTTCCACCAACAGGTCCATGTCATTCTAAATAGTAAAGGAATCAGTGGATCAGAGATTGATTCAAAAATTTATTGGTTGCTTGTATGGCTGATATGGAATAATATGCAGATTTTATTTTCTCTTCTTTTAGCCTTCATTTACCATGATTTTTTTTTTAATTTATGTTTATGACTTTTGGCATTCTCCAGGTAGAGCAATAACATCACACGACTTTTAACATTCTATCTGGGAAAACTGCTGACACTTTCAAGATATTCTGAGAGAGAGGAGTTTTTGTGTGACCAGGTTGTTTGTCCATTCAGTGTGAAGGCAGAGGGATGAAAAACAAGCCAAACTTGACATTTTTGGAGACTATTGTGTTGTTTGTCTCATAGAGAAAATGAGGTTGACATTTTAAAGTATGCGATGAATGGTATGTAAGTAATGCTGTGCTACAGATTTACTGTGCAATCAGCCAAAGTGATCTGTTTGATTTCACAAACAGAGATGTGGGCAAGGCACAATGAAATGTTCTCACAAGCTACAAGGCTTGCGAGGATGAATTAAAAATACTAAGAAATATTTAGTAGTGTTTTTAACTATCCTTCTTGGACCTAGGCTGCCAACTTAGGAAGAGCATGAGCAAGTGTGGGAAAACCTTCTTTAAACATTCCTGCCTGTCCATCTAAGGCCTTTCCCTGGGAAGGAAGGTGGAAGGCAGCTAATGCTGCTGAAAGTGTCAGTGGAGTGCCAGCCTGAGCCGTGGTCTTTTTCACAATCAAATGTGTCTCCTTTATTCTGTAAGAATACAGACTTAAACGACTTACAACAACCAGTATGTAAGAAATGCTAACAACATTCAGCAGTNGCCCCCCCACCCCCACCCCAATGTAAGCTTAGGGCAAATTTTGGCTTTCTTGTGTCAGAGGAGAAGGCATAAGGGTGTCATTTTTTTACTGTTTTCCTTTTCATGTACAATTCTACTCATGAGAGTTTGCCATAAGTTTTGCCACTAACGTTACTTTTGCTGGATAGTTGTGATGTTTTCATTTCTGCTCCTTTTTCTTTTTTCTCCTCTTTTTTTCTGGTATGCTGTTTATCCTGAATGGAAGAAAGAGAAAGAAGTAGAAACTGGACCATCCTTGCTAATTAGAGTACATCTCTGTCACAGCACGTTCACTCAACCTCTGGAAAACAGAGCATTTCCCCTGGCAAATACACTGTTTGTGGCATTTCTAGGTTTGTGACTGTACGTCTTTGTGAATTTCAAGAAGTTAATTTCCTTGAAGGTTATATTGGGAACTGCTGTGAGAAGTGATCAAGCCACATCCCCTCACCCCTTGCTACTGCAGCTTGAATTCATGATGTCAATAACACTGCGTTTTGCTCCAGACCATGCAGTTGTAGCAGCATAGCTCTTCATTATCACTGAGAGTCGCTGACACATCTGAGATTTTACATCTGTGTTAAAATAATTCCAGCTTGGATTTTTTTTTTTAATAAAAATGTGAGGTGTTAGGAAACATTATCATCAGCTTTTTACCTCCAAGCAGAGCCTTGTTTGTGAGTAGGAAGTGTGAATGGGTTTGGATTCCAAACACGAGCCCGCCCGCACACCCGGAGAATCTTAATTAAGGAACATGCCATCAGCGCTATACATTTATTTTTCTTAAACATATTCCAGAAAAATCTGGTAGGTTTATAAAGATTACCATGCCATTAAATCATAATAGTACAACAGACTTTTTATTGAACCAGAAAACAAGCAAATGAATAGAGGCAGAGAGATGACAGCGTGCTGTGAAACCAATGGTTACAAATTGGTTTCCTCTACTCACAGTTGCCTTTAACTGCTTTAGATTCTCAGCAGCTTTTCATTAAGAATCTCCATGTGCCCTTTTAAAGAAGAAAGTCCATGACCCCTTTATTTTTGAAAATGTGGGTACAATGTCCGTAATATCAATTTGAGATTGGTAAATTGGTAGATTGTTATTTAATGTCTTTTAAGGGGCCAGTTTCTCTACAGGGCTAGGTGGGTTTCCATCAACTTATGAATAAGCCACACAAGTACAGTTATTGTTGTTGTATTTATGCAACTTGTGATTAGGGCTGATGAAATAGCGTTTTAAGTATTTTATAAGCTTTTGTTTGTTTTGAGTTTGCTCCTATTTTTGATTTTGTCAGATAGGAAAGTCCCCAGGAACTATCTACTTTAATAAAATTAATTTTTTACTGAAAATGTCTCAACCATGTTGGGGTTTTTCTTGTCTTGGGTTGTCAATATACTCAGAACATTCTCTCTGGAGTTTTTCTATGTTTTGGTATACGAGCTTGCATGGTTTTGAAGTTTTCTTGGTTTGGTGTTTTATTTTCAAAATCAGCTTTTTTTTGCTTCTGTCCTTTTTCATAGAACAATAATTAGGTCCTGATAAACCCCAAGAACTTGTTCTTTCATTAGGAATCAAATATCGTATTTAAAGGTATTTCCCGTAAACATTATCGCTGATGCTCAGTGCTGCATAAGATTCGGATCTGGTCCAAGTATTGTTCATTCCTATTCAAAGAAGTGGTAATGGGAAGAATTTTAGTGCAGAGTGCATTGCCACAAAAAAGCAAGTGATCCTGCATTTCTGGAAAAAGCTCTTACTCAGAATTTGTCCCCAAACTCTGAGACTAACTTTTGGTTAAACAGCCACAGGCTTAGTTTATGTAAATAAACTAATCTTGATGTTACAGAAATTGGACAGTAATGTTCAGAAGAGAATCTTCCATCCTTAGCAAAATTTATGTTATGGAAATTACTGAACACTTCATATTGTACTAGTTTGTGACCTGGGGTTCAGAAGTACAGAGGAATTACAAAGATATACAATAATACAGGACAATAGTTTAATTTCTGAGGTTGTCTGAGAAGCTAAAAAGTTAATATCTCATCTCTTCTTCCTCCACCTACTAACCCATAAGATCAAAGTGGGTCACACAGCCCTGGAAATAAGGAATTGCCTAATAGTTATGGACATCATTCCTCAAATTATCTCTATGGGGAGGTAAGTCTTGAAGAGATAACAACGTATGTGATAGATCAGACACAGTTATGGTTCCTGGTTTGGGTGATTAGGCAAGACCTGAACTAAGCACAGACATCCCAGCAGTTTCAGCTACAGGGGTGACCTACTTTCTGTGGATTGATTCAGTTCCTGGAATTCAATATTCTCTATGAACATTATTCATGTAGAATTTGAAATGTTTTGGCCCAGGACCCCAGTTTCTGGGTAGATCTACTAAAGGAAGCAGTAATTTGAATCTGATCATGCATCCTCATCTCAGCACCTGGTGTTCTGAAACTGTGTTTGAGTTAGTAAGTAATCCTTTGTATGAAGCTTAACTCACATTGATTTCAAGGTGTTTTGGATCCCAGCTATGAAAGGAAAGGAAACTCAATTTAGGGGAAATCCTAGAGCACAGGGCTGGAGTCTAACCACTTCAAGAGCTTATGCAAAAGCACAAATAAATTGATTTTTGGGTGTATGTTTGCCTGGACTTGCCACTACTGTATTTTGAACTAACATCATCAGCAATTTGCTGCAGCTGCTCTAGCTTGACGGAAACCCAGGACTGTCATTGAGATTTTACAGTAGAGCTGCTCTAGAGATCTTAATGCTTCCCTCTATTAAGGTCCTTGTTATCTCTGTTAACTTTTATTTACCCCACATGTCATAATGCCCTCCATTAAGCTAACAGCGCGAAGGACATTCAGAGCCCACAATGGTCTTTTGTAGGCTTGCTTGGTAGGAGCGTCAGGCTAAATCTTCAAAAAGCAATGTTCAAAAAGAGCCTGTTAAAGAAGCCTGAGAAATGCAAATCTTATTTAAATAAGGAAATTATGTTCTTCAATGATCTCAATAAGACCAGCTTGAGCAAGCCAGGAATGCAAACGAAATCAAAAGACGTACAGTCCGGCTTGACTGGCAATAATACTGTATGTGTTGTGGAGAAACTGTAAATGATAATGAACCAGAACGCCTCAAAGTTTTGATGTGAAAGGGACCAGCAGGGTGTGATTTGGTCGAGGATACCATTGGTTCTGGGCTGCTGAGATTATTTAGGAAATGACCCATCCTCCCAGAAAGGTTTGTGAGTACAAGCAAAGCAAAGTCAGAAGAGAAAAAAAATCCCTGACATTTAAGCTCATACAGATACTGTATAAACTGAACACATTATACTGTCATTGGGGGTTTTTTGTTGTTTGGTTTTGTTGGGTTTTTTAAATGTCTGTCTCTCTCATTCAGAATAGGCCTTTGAGGGCTGCTGCTGTATTTATCCAGGCTACAGGGCCAGATGCATGAATTCCAACTCCCTCATCAAGAGTGTATAAAACACTGAATAAGAATGGGAGGAACCAATCAAATAATGTGGGCAGAGCTGGAATTCATCCTAATTTGTTACATACCCTTGCCTAATTGATGAAGAAAGAATGGCAGAGGATCAATTGGTACAAAAGGATACAAGTGAGATGACTGAACTTTTTTTTTAGACAGTTCTGCATTAATAATATCAACACCAACAATTAAAATTCTTACTGTTTATTGTCATTCATTGTTTATCTATTATAGTTGTACCAATTTCTGAATCAAAGACCTTGTGCTAGATAGCATACTAGTATGTATCAAAGAAGCATTTCCTGTCCACACACCTTGATTTCCTTAACACACTCTATGCAACATTTGAGCAAAACAGCCACCAATGGTTTTGATATATAAGGGCTAAAAGCTTGTTTCACTTGTAATGAAAATGTCATTGCATGCCATCACATGGACAAAATAATCTGCATATAGTAATTGAAAAAGACAGCATATTAAGTCGTATTTCACTACTCAGTTTGTAACCGTTTGTGATGATGTGTCATACTCCTTAAAGGAGTGTATTGGTCTAGGTTTGGAAGGGGAAAATTATCAGAAATGTGGTCTTGGTAGTTATGTTTTTATAACGTTTGGGTAGCTCTGAACAAAATTAAGCTTGCACACTCTTTCAGTATAGCTCTTATACAAACACTTTAGCAGTAAAAGTGAAAGCTACTAAATATGTTTGTTTCTTTTGCCTAATTGAGCAAAATGCAGAAGAAACTTAAAAGACAATGAAATACATTATAATTTCAAAGTCTCTGCCTGTATAGTTAAATAGGTGAAATATGATATCACTAATGGTTATTTTAAATTCTAATAAAGTTCCAAACTGAAAAAAATAGTAGTATCAAAGTCCTGGAAGTCTGTCAGTTTTCACTGATTGATGATCTGTTCCATGTTCATTGGCTTGATGGTGTACTGTAAACTGGAAGAATGCAGAAATATTCTGCAGACTAATTTTAAAATACCTGGTGATAAATATGCTACTATTTAACATGGCATAATGTAGTTATGCCTATTATGGAAGCTTTCTGATTATTATAAGTATCTTTAAAAAGATGTGTATCAATTTATTCTAGCAGTAAATCCTAGATTTACTTAGATCTTCACGAGATCAATTGTGCAGGTTTCCAAGAGAAATGAATATTAAAGAGCTGATATCTCATACAGTCCCTGCAAAGATTAGAATAGTTTACCAGTGTACATCAAAGATTTATCCACCTTAAGCTCCTACAAGAGAAGAAGTTATTTTTTTCACACTTGCATATGCTATACATGCATAAGTGAATAATTTTAAGCTGAGATGAAGGGGAGGTGAGGTATATCTGATGCCAGCAAAGACAATATACAGATGAGAAAAAGCTATTTTGTAGCATCTAGATGTCGTTTTCACAGTTAACAGCTGTAGGTGGAAACATTTCTAGTTTAACGCAGGAATATTTATTTGACTGTTCTTTATCTGTCTGCCCTCCGTACCTTGAAAGTAAAAATGATTTCATGATTAGGTCACATCCTTCTTCAGATGGAAAGCAAAAATATTTTCTATAAATTAATTTTATTTGTCATTTATTGCATTGTGTAGGGATTTAAATTCACAGTTAACAAAGTATATTTAAAGTGCTACCAAGCACAGCTATCTGTAAAAGTATTTAACACAAAATTGGTGACAGATTAATTCATGGATCTCTGCTAAGTTTGAGTAAATAGGGGACTTTCTCACTTTGGGCAAGGAACGCTGCTTGTAGTAAAAGAAATACACTGCTGATAGGGGAGTTGGGCCCTTCTGCATTTTAATAGTTATTTCTTCATCCTGAAGATTTTTCCCAAACCTGTTATAGAGAATTAGTTACCTGGACATTTCCAGAGCTGAGCTCATCATCAGAGGGAGGTACGTTTTTGATGAAGGCATCTGAATTACCACCTTCCATGGAGACCTTTTTGCTGCTTAGCTCTGAGTCAAAGGCTATGAAGAGCAGTAATTGTTCGCACTCAAGTTTGATACGATATACCAGAAGTGCCATTCTCATGCTAAGAGCATGAACTGCGGTTCTAGGTGTCTCTATGTGGCTACCAGAAAAACCAAGCATAAGTAAGCACTTGACTGTTTTTCCCCTCAATTTCTCTGCATCAACTCTTTATTAATCTCCTTTGAAAAACACATGAAGATCTGTAGTGTAAAACATGCATATAAAAAATTTTATTTACTGAATTTACCACAAACGGTTTCACGGTCCATGCATTCAAATGTTGGGCTAAGTTTTGGGCAGTATTTCTATATTATAAAAACGCACAAATATACTAAAGCCCACTGCTCCATGTCTTATGGAAAAATTTTACTGTTGATAGCTGCGTAACAGCAGGTAACAGCTACTGCTACAGTCTATTTGAGTTTTACAGCACTGTTGACAGGCATTAGGTTAATGGGAGTCATGGTGTAGTAGTGTCAGGCCATGCTTTGACACAGGACCTGACAAAGAAGATTCTTAGAATAAGGCCTCACCGAAAATCGGGATAAAGGTGGAGGAGGAAGGACTATATTGTTTATCTGCATTTGGAAACTCAGTTTTCATTCCTGGAAAAAGCCAATTTTGAAAAAGCAACCAAGTATAATGGAAGACACAACCAATCTTGCCAATACTAGAACAGCTTCATCAGAAAACAATTATTCTTAATACACGTTTTTTTAAAACCTAGAGGCAAATTGGAACAAGTACTGTTGTGACTCAACTACAAATCCTACTTTTAGGGAAAGAAAAATGTTGTTCAAGTCCAGCTTTAAGATAATTTATTGTAACTAAGCTAATGAAAATGTATATAACCAGAAGTTTAATTCTCATGAAATTTCTTTAATTCTCAAAACTCAGCAATAGTCTATATTCAGACGAGGGGAAAACAATTATTTTATTCGATTTAATGCTAACCACTTTATGTCAGCATTAGAATATTGTTAGAAATAGAGTTATTCGCCCTCCATCTGCTAGAGACAGAGGCTAGCTATTGAGCTTAGACAAACACCTAACTTTTACACTGCTAAACTCACATCATGACTCTTAGTGTATTTCTGAAGGCTGTGGAAGAAGGCAGTCTTTGAATACAGTTTGCTCTTGTACAAAAATTCAGAATAAGGTCTACACATATCATAAAACTTATTTTGATGTTTTAATACACAGAAGTATATCAACACCTTGGAATTTGTCGGACTGCCTAGTGGCAAATTTCACCTACAGAATAAAAATCTAATTTAATTTAAGTTAATGAATGTTTTTGCCATTTCACTCTATGCAAACACTAAAAGATAGAAGCCACTGATAGCTAGTGGTTGCTAATGACAGCAACTGATTGTAGTATCGCTATATAGCAAATTGTCACTCATTAGGTAAGCTTTGGCAAGTGACAATATGCATGGTTTTAGCCCATCCCAACTATGCAGAACTACAACAGGTTAGACTGAACTCCCTAAACTACAGTAACCCATTAAGCTGCGGTAGCATGCTCTGTGGTGTTTGTCTTTCCATACCAAGGAAACAGGCTGAGTTAGTCTCTTTGACTAAAAATATTTTAATTGTTTTCTCTGGATCAAACTGAGCATCTGACTTCACTACTCTGAAGTTTACTACTAATAATATTTTGCTTATGAAGCTTGGTTGCTGTTTTCTTTTGAAACATCAAAATTTACATAACATTTTAAAAAAAAAGTGTTTCTTTAAATGATATCTTCATTGAAATTGTAGAGAGGATAAAAAGAAAATCGTGTTTCTTAAAAAAAAAATCTTAATAGAAGTAACAGAGTGGGGACAGTTTGTGTTTACCTGTTGTTTCTAATGTAGAAGATCTACTTCACACACATGGACTCTACATTGAAGTTGTGCATATAGCTTTTAATAGAGGCACAGTTAGTTATCTTATGTGTTTGCTGGTGGATTTTCCATTAGCAGTTTATGAGTATTCCAGATATATTTATCTTAATTTATTGCAGGTACTTCTGGCAAATAATTTCTCGCATATAGGTGGGTCATGGGCAGTTTTTTGACAACATTCAGTAGTGGAAATAAAAAAGGAGAGTTATGCTGCATTGTTTATCTTGTTGACTGATGGGTTGCAAGGTATTGTCTCTGGTCTTTGGATGAATAAATGTGACTTCTGGAAGCATATTGTAGATGGTAACATTTATGAGGTGAAAACTAGCAGTTATTATGATATTTGCTTAAAAGTTGCCAATTTACCTTTCCTTCCAGGAAAAATTGCATGCTAAAATATCTGTAGAGCACAAATGTAATGAAAAAACTAACATATAGAAGAAATACACTGATTATTTTAATGCCTCATGGCAACGTAAGAACACGACTAGACAGTAAGATATATCAACCTACTAAAATAAAAGCAAAGAATTTTCTTCATCTGAATATTAAAATAAAATACTCCAACTATACTAGTTTTTCAAATACATGATACCAACCAAATTTTACAAGTTATTTTCTTGTGTCATAGACAATGTAACAGAAGGAGAAAACAACTAAAACTCTGCACTCAAACATCTTGCATTGTCTTTGTTATGCAGTCTGTGTCCAAGACCATCCAGCCTCAAGATCACAGCAATTAATGACACTTGCTTATTCCTGTGATTTCCTGCTGATAATTGTGGCACTCTCAAAAATAAATAATACAATTCAGCAGGATTTTAATTGAACTGGCTGCCATACAGAGCTGCAAGAAATTCTCAAGGGAAGCACAATACACATCTCTAAGTGAAAGCAAGAAGAGGCCAGAAGCTCTTGCACCAAGTCTCTGCACAGCCATAATAAAAACCTTCTGTATAACAATACAACTGATATTTCATAGAGAAACCCGGTGTCCCCCTACCTTTTCAACAACCTGTGCCATTTTTCACTTAGCAAGCCTGGTCTCTACACCCTTCATGTCCTTCGCTTCATTCACCATCCTTCCTGCCTTTCACTTGGCTTTTACCTCTCAGATTCACAGCTGTGTTTGCAGATATGCCCTTCACATATCAGATTGTGTTCGTTATGGGAAGTAACCTTCCAGTATTCACTTGAGTATGACTACAGAAATGCAGGAATTCATTACAAAACAAAAGCAAAGACTCAAGTGTGAAAAGAAAGTAATGACCTTTCTTCCTGTTTTGTCTCTTTTTTTCTCTATTTCTCTCCATTTTTTAACTAGCAATTACATTGTATAAGTATTTATGATAAAGTAACTTCAAGGAATAAAAATACAGATTCTCTCTATAATGTTTCATATAGTCTAACTTGACCTTTTTGAAAGAAGTTTATGCTACATAGGACATGAAAACAGATCCTATTCAAATCAGGACCAAAAAAACCCCCAACTCACCACATTAAAAATTCTCTTTACAACTATCACTAAGCCAGATGGTTTAGTCTTGATAACTTGGCACCTTTCTGCTCATTTGTATTCCTCACTCCTCTACTCAAAACCCATTGTAATTGCTAGTATCTTTTTTCTTACTGGGGGAGAAGGTTCATTTGTAACATCCTCACACAAGAGAGAAGCGAACAGAATATTAGAGCATGAACCTGCATGGCTGCATTGGAATCAGAGGCGTACGGCAATGTTTTGACTGTGTGCGTTTCATAGAGTACGTTTGAAGCAGTTCAGGAGGAAAAATGCTAATTGCCATGATGACCCATAAATAACATCAAACATTATGATTTCCATGTTTAAATAGTTGCTGCAGGTAGCAAGGAGAGCATCTGATGTACTGAGTGGCCTGGACTGCCCTGTGTACTGATCTAAAGCGGAGTGACAAACAGGTGGAAAGGTTTATGTGGTGCTGGCATGTTGTTGTCATAACTGTATATCTGAATTTTGCTTTTCTCGGGGAACATGTACAAGTTGCATGATTACTCATTACTCGTTCACCTCTTCTAGTGAAACGGAGCATTTGAAGTTTCTGCCCTCAGCTGTCCATGCCCTGCTAACCACTCCTGTCCTACACTAGACTTGATGGAACATCTTTTTTTGATACATATCACTTAAATCCAAGAAAAAGCAGACAACTGAGCTTAGACCTTCATGTATTTTATCCACAGATAAAAGATGAACAAGTGTAAGTGAGACAGAGTCTACACACAGACTTGCACAGCTCTATTTGAGTTAATAGATGCGTACGTGGACATTCTTTCTTTCTGTCAAAAGTGCCTTTTTCTTCTTCAGTTTAAATATAACTGCAATCAAGTGATATTTGGGCAGATGAGAATATGAGCTTGCTGCAAAATCTCTTGCATTGGTTTGCCCAAATGTGTTGATATCTCAAATTAAACCTGGATAACTGTGAATATAGTCAAGCCCCCAAACCGACGTTAAAGCCAAGTAAGATGAAATGTTGAAATGTTCTAGTATCCAGATTAGTTATACCATTTACACCTGTCAATTTAAGGAAACAAATTAAACTGATATAATTTGAACTTAAATCAGAATGAGAGTTTCCACACATGGTTTTACAGTGAATTAATTAAAGATCTGTCTACATGGGAAATTTGACCAGAATAGCTTTCTCGTAAGAACATGTTTCTTTGTAGATACTCCTATTCCATAAATGCCTGTTCGGTTTTGGATTTGCTTTTTCTTGTTCAGTTTAATGCACTCTTCAATAAGGAGGTCTGTCCTTCAAGTTATTTAGAAATACCTTTTTTTAGAAGAAAAAATTCACAAGTAGACACAATCCTTAATGTGTTTAAAACCACACTACCACTTAACTCAGAGTGTAAGCCGAGGCCTGGGGTTTTTTTAGCTTCGATATGTGTCTTCCATATCCAGACTTTGAACATGGAAAAATATTTCAATTGTGATTCAAAAATCCTTTGATGGAGAGGAAGGCATAATTTATCACACTGTGCTGGCTGATTTACTGTACATACAAGCTCTACTTATCACTTTGGGTAACACTGACTGATTTAATTCAAGATCACATGAACGAGCCAGTATTTTTCTCTTTCCAGTTCAGTCGTGCAATACTGTCACGTGACAAGTGTGCTGAACTTGTAAGGTAAACTGCAGGGCATCACAACATCTAGGAAAATCTAGCCAAAAACTTAGAGCCACTCCTTTGGGAAGAAAATTCTTGTAGTAAATTCCATGTATACTTTTGGAAGCTCTTTAGATACAATAAATTTGTAGTTGAATGTGAGGATTTTGAACAGCTGTGTCTGGTTGCAAACCAACTGTGACAATGTCAAATTACAGATGATATTCAGAAATGATAGGCTGGTATCGAGAACCACTTCCTCAAATGATAAATGCCTGCAGTCAGGATAAGATGCTGAACGTATATCCTTAGAATCACATAGTTTTTAACAGATGAGCTTAAGAGTGAGTCAGAGTAAAGTTTCACCAAGCACAGTGTTCCATTTCTGGCAGTGGGTAGTAGGGGATGCCTACAGAAGAGCATAGGAATGAGGCAAACACATGGTTTTCCAAGAATATGTCCTGGGAACAAGTTTATATTTCTCTAACAGCCAGTAGTTTACTGCTTAGGGGCTTCCTGAACCAGAAATTATTTCTTGGTACTAAGTTGCCTTCATTGGATTTTTATTCTACAAATGTGTCTATTTGAACCCACGTCAACTTTTGGCATTCATAACTTGGAGGAAGGAGTGCCACATCTTTAGTGAAATTGCATGATGAACCACTGTCTTTGTTTTGAACTTCACACCTCCTAGTTCACCTGATACCACCCAGTTCTGATGTTAGAAAACACAGATTCCAGACCTCTGTCCTAATCCCCCATGGCTGCAGAATGTAGGCATCCAAAATCAGCATATCTAGTCAATTTAGGCTGAAATCCAAAATAATGTAATAGCTATCAATTTATCTTGCTAACTTAAAGAGAGAGACCTAAAAAAAAACCCCACTTAGCTGTATAAATACCACATTCATATAAGTTTTCTGGTAAGAACATTCTGTAGGGAGTTAAAGGTTTACTTCTGTGCCTGAAGTACAGACACTTTGGCTTGTCTGACTTTGTAAGTGCTTCTTTAGCAGAGGCTATCATCTTTTCTTAAGTTGGGAAAGCAACAAGACCTGTCTCTTTTCCCTGCCCTCAGCAACACAATATACAAAGACAAATTGCTGCATTTTAGAAAAAAAAAAGAAAAAAAAGTTCCAGTCCAGAGATGGTAGAAAGCTCTAGCAAGGAAATATTCTGGGGTGCAGGTCTCTTCATGGTCCAGTCACCCTCTGGACTCCACACTGCCTAATGGAAAGCAGTAAATCCTTTTACAGCTGTTGTCTAAATTGTGTTGCCCAAACTGTGTTGCCCTGTTCCTTTTGTGCCTTAAGTGAGACACAGACTGTAAACCTTTTAATGGGACATTTTGCCTGAGATGGTAGGGACAAGACCAGCCAGCATCTCTCTTTGAGCAAGGAAAGATGGAAGTTTAGAAAGGCCTATGTAAGTAGATGTGGTCTTTTGATGTGGTCTGAATATGTTATTTCAGTCACTGGGGTTGCTTTTTTGTTATTTTTAGGTGAATTTCCATCCAGATCAAGCAGCTCACCTGCCTCGTTCTGCAGCCAGATGATCAGTATTGATGACAGAAAAGAAGGAGGAAAAATTAGAGAGAATAAAATGGGGCAGGGGGCAGGCCCCTGGTGGATCTCATCCTGTCTGGGGCACAGAGGTCTTACAGTAATTGTATTGCATTTCAGAAGCACGTCCTAAAACTATTTAGACATCACATTAACACTTGTGTGAATGTCTCTGCAGTCAGGCATGCATTTTAGCAAGCATCTGGCCTTGGGTTAAAGACTTGAAAGACTAGAGTAGCCACTATACTCCAGGAAATATCAGTCCAGTTGTTATTTGCATTCAGAGTTAAAAAATTCTGTCTTTTTTCTAGCCCAGACTTCAACTTCCAAAAGTGAAGTCTCACTACACGTATTTCTGCTAGACCAGATACAACTTAATATCCTTTGATTTGTAGTTGTATCAATAATCAACTTAGCAGCTCTTGGATAAATGATTAGCAAACTCCTTAAAGTCGTCGGTCTTTCATGATACAATCATCTTTCCAGAACTAGTAGCATCTTTGTGGCTTCTTTCCGAACCACCTAAGTTTACATAATTTTTTCTGCGGTACGTACACAAGACCTAGCCACTGTACTGCAATATCATCGTGGTGGACGTCAATGTCATGTGCCTGTTTGATATTCCTTCTTTACGAAAACACCAAAGCTGTTTTGCCCTGTTAGATACAGCATCACACAGAGAACTCATGTTAAGCTGCTGTGCTGCCACGGCAGTTTTGAGTATTTCAGCATTTCAGGTACAGCCAGCCAGTTTGCATTCCTGACCTACCTGCTTCTTTCCTGAAGGTCTATCTTTTCATATATTCAAATGAAAACAACAGCTCAAGGAATTACCAGATTTGTTCACTGAAATTAATCAGCCTCATTATTTACTATACTACCCATTCCCATCATCTGTAAATTTTCCTAGCAATGACTATACTCTCTCAAGACCACAGATAACAATGTTGTATAGCATTTGATCAAGAACAGATTGCACTGGGACTAGCTCCATAGTATAATGATTCATTATTACTTTTTTTTTTTTGAGATCCACCAATTAAGAATGACTTAACTAGAGAAGTTCTTGAATTAAAGCTGGATAGCAATTGATTTTTCCATATTGCAAAATATTCAGGATTCCAAGTTTTTCCTCCTTTCCTGAAATAGACCAAGATACTGAAATCTCAAATTTGCAATAAAAAAGAAAGCAAGAAAAAAAGATGAAAACTGAGTGAATAAAAGTCTTCTAGTTTCAAAGCTTGGATAGCTTTTATACTTACATGAATTTTTATTGTAAAGATATTTTCCCTACATTTCTGAACAACAACAAGCAAAACGCCTGAAAAACAGAATCTTCTACTGAAAAATTGTGGAATACATGAAAAAGCAGAGATAATATCAAAGCTTAAAAATAACTAATCAAAAGCATCTCTCCCACACACAAAGAGTATAGTTTTGCCAAGCTGTCACTTGCCAAACTGAGTTAGTTTTAATTCATTTAAGAGATCTTCACTGTTTTTTATATAATGATCATTTTGTTATCAGAATGTCATACAGGACCTACGTCAAGTACCTGAGAGACATCAAGGAGACAGATGTTCGGTGAACTGAGCAGGTACCTGATGTGTCACTTATAACGTGTAGTTCAGGACCAGAGTCCACTAGAATTCAGCCCATTTTTCCAAATGCCCCAAGACACCCTGAAATGCACCCCTTGACCAACTCGTGCCATTTGGTGTGCAAACAGCAATCTTTTGCCTAAATTGGCAAAATAACCCACCCAACCCTAACTGTTCACACAGTAACTAACTTGCTTGGACTGCACTGAATTCATATCAAAATAGTGGTGCCTTGTGGGCAGCTTCTTGGATGGAGTCTAAACAGCTACTCTTGTCATGAAGGTAGTCAGGAGAGAGACAGAAGTGCCATCACTTCCGTACCTGTTCAGGTGTTACAATAGTTTGTGTATATTGGGACATCTGTAATACTAAATAAAGAATGGCAGAAAATGTGATTCTTGGACCTCCCATCATCTGTCTACATTGCTTATTTTTCAGTTCACTTCTCATCGGTTTTGGACGTCTCCAGTTAGCTTTCTCCACATCCAGGCACAGCGCTGGTGACAATTCACTCCAGAGCATGCTCTCCAAAGACAACATGGATGGGACAGGCTCCCTCGCTATGGCTTACTCTGCCACATGTAGTCCTCCAGCACTATCCCAGCTGGCTTTGAGCATGAAACAGCCTCAGATGACCTTTGCTGTGGCCTGAAGTACATAATGTGCCTCACAGAAGAGCCAAAGCCAAATGACGCTCTTTTCCTCTCTTGCTTTCCGTGTTGTCAGGGGAGTGAGAAGGCTCCCTCAAGAGAAGATGAATTCCTGTCCTGACTCACCCTGATAAATCTTCTTACCTCCTTGAAAGCCAAAATGCTACTGGAGATCTCTTTTTTCAATGTCTTCCTTTGAGTTTCAGTTGCTTACTTTTCAACAGAATTTTCATGAACATTCCCAAAATCAATGTGTAGAGTTTGGGATTCCTACTGGTAAGAATTTAGCTCTTTCCCATACAAGATATAGACCTACCCATGCCTTGAATATTTGATTTACAGAGCTAAGGCCCTAGCTTTCAGCCATTTCTGTCCTGAACAGCACTCCTAAATCTTGTTTAGAATTACAGTCCAGCTATTGTACCAACATTTATCTCTGACAACCCTACTTACAATACCCTGAAAACCCCAGTATCTAGTTTGTCTGACAAGGCCAATTTTCTACAAAAATACTCCACCCAGTTTTCGATTGTGGCACTACTCTGTAAATCTTTATGTATCCCATACCATTTTTTTGTGATTATGCCCAAGATTAGTGCTGGAATTAGAATCCCAATGTTACATTTTCACTTTTTTAAAACTAGTTTAACAATTCTGTGTAGACAAGGCCTAGAACAAATCATATCAGTGTTAAGCCGGTTGTAGCTAGATTTAAAAATTAATTCCAAAAACATTCACAGCTTTGCATAAATCAAAACATTTCTCATTCTTTCCTTGAATTTCTCTCAGAAATGAAAAACACTCTCCATGCATGAGAAAACTAATTCTTGCATGCAAATGGTCCCAAGGAGAAAGTTGATTATTTCAAAGAGATCCACAAAGCAGGAGAGAATGGCTCTGGCCCAAACATGAGGAAAACAGTATGCTGGTATGTGCTGGGGACACTCTGGTCACATTTCAGATGCAACTTAACCCATAGGTTTGAGATACTGTGGGCAGCACATGAGAAATCTTCAAGGCCTTGTTTTGAAACTCTTAAAATTCAATGACAAAATTTGCTGCTTTACAGTCAATGTCGTTATACCAGGAATTAATCAGTTTAGTTTAGTAAAACTGAAAGAAACTCACAACCCCCACCCCGAATACTATCTACTTACTGTGTTGTCCCGGAACACCAGTGTAAGTACCTTGTAGCCATGAATATATTTACCCTCACAATATGCCTATGAGGTAGGAGGTATTAATACCCTCATTCTACAGATGATTAAATAAAGTGTGGAGAGACCTATTTCATAGCCCTTAATAGACTTCCTGGCTAGTAATATATGTCTACTGTAAATACTATATATTTTGTAACTTTATGCCTTCATGCACGTTTATGGATCCTACTTGACTCCAAATACTCTATCAGGACAGGCTCAGGGAAGAAGGATTCATCATCAGGAAATTGGGATAACTCCTGACCACAACTAGGAAAGTGAAACAGCAATATGTTGAGCTATATTAGAGCCAGTAGAGTTTCCATCTATTGCAACTTTCCAGGAGTTATTTACTCACCATCTCAAAAGGTGGAAACAAGGGCAGTCCTGTTTCTCCTAGCAAAAAATATGGGCCAAAAATTAAATTTTAACAGCTTTTGAAAGGGATGGATAATTTCCAGTGTTCTTGATCTTCCCCAGCTGAACTGAGACTTCTTTTTACCCTACCATAGTTAAAGAGCTAAGCCTCAAAAAATACTCTCAGAATCTTGATACGTTCAAGCTGAGTCATAAACCTTGAACATGGACAAAGTCTAGCTTCAGAACATGGAGATTTTCATAAACTGATTTACAGCATTAACAGGTATTTTGTGTCTCTCTGCAGACAAGAAGCTTTTCCATATATAACAACCAATGATGTCTCTGCAGAGCTTTTCCATGAACATAGATCAAATGAGAATGTTCCAATAAATCTAACAAAGAAAAGGACAGAGAGACAAAGAAATTAGATATCTCTGATCCAACAAGTAGTGCCAGGTGCAGTGGTTGGCAGAAAAACACCTTGTCACCTCTCTCCATGTCTGATGCACATGACTTCTTAGCCTGTGTTGAATGACAGAAGGGCCATGGCTACGTACCAGTGCTTCATGTAAGCAGCGTTTCAGCCATAAGTGGGGCAGCATACAAATGAGATGCTCTCTGGAGCACTTTGTCTAGCCCTAGATACCTGCTGTTGTGGAATGCTGCTGTCACTTCACTGAATATCTAACTGCGTTAGGATTAATAGAAAATGTGGCAGAGAGTAAGAAGTTCCCATCAACAGAAATATTGAAGAAAAGGAATCTGACCTGAAAAACCTACCTGAAGGACTAGTCAGAAAAACCTTGCAGACAGTTACCAGACCGTGTTGTCATCTTGGATGTGTTTTTATTGTTTCCTTTACCATTTCTGTTAGCTACTCTTGCAGACCATTTCTTCCACTTTACATGATCGTCTATTGAAATCATATCACTGAATTTGTGACACCACAATTATTTCCATGGCAACTGGTTACTGTCAAACAGAGAGGCACTGCGAGGACAGTAGCACAGGAATGATATGATCAGCAATTTTAGTCTGTTCAGTGAATTCCAAGCTGCTGGAGAAGGCACATAGTGACAGGAAGGCCAATACAAAAAGCCCTACACTAATCAGATTTGCTTGTAATGAAGGTAGGAATAATGATCTCCAATCACCTGCAGCTAATGAACACCTTGTCACATCCTTCAAATAATAATAAATAGGAAAAAAAAACCAAAACAACTTGAAACAATAATAGCAAGACTTAGCAAGGCAATTTTTAGGTTCTAGTCCATCAAAACGCAAGCATGGAGAAATCACCCTTCTGTATTTATGTCATGTATCAATCAACAGCAATCCAGCTGAAGACAGATCTAAGAAAAATCAATCGACTTTCTGTCCATGCCAGAATGAATTCTGACCATTTAGCAAGAAAGCACCATTCCAAGATTTGACAAAATACATTTAAATGTCACCCACATAATAGTGGAAATCCATGGTTTTTAGTTTTGGGTTTTGGGTTGGTTTTTTTTTTCCTTACCCATCATCTCTTTAGTGTTGCTTTCCATTACAACCATTTGAAAAATAAATGTGAAATAAAACATAAATAAGAGCAAATGTCAGTGAAAGTCTAAGAAATGTTACACACAGCTTCAGAGAGGCTTTATAGCCACTTAAATAATGAAAGTACATACTTGAGAGAAGTGTGATTCACTTGGTTATATATATAACAAATTATCAAATACTATCAAATTCACAAGAATGCTATCTTATTTCTTCTAGGTATGTCATGTAAGCATCAGCTCCACCTTCAAATTCCCCATGCACCCATCCTTAGGAGTGGTAATGGTCTAAACTACTCCAAGACGAATACGTGAGCTATGATTTATCTTAGCACCCTTCAAATGTTACGTAAACCATGCAGAGGTCCTTGTTGAGCTTGAGGGTTCTTGGTGTTTGCGGGTTTTTTATGTAAACTGCCAGAAGACTGCCTACTAATTACACCTCGAGTACTACGCTTGGTGTTTTAACAGCAAATGCTTATATCTGGAACCGAACTGTGCTTGGGCCGTTTCTGCATTGCATTTGTGATGTGTAACAAGCAAAGCAAAAAAGACATAGAAACTACCTTGGTAATCAAGATCCTCAGCAAGTGTAAGCAGGTGCCATAGCTGAAGTTATGCAGATTTACACCAGAGGAGGATGGAGCCTTTTGTCCTTTACATTTTTATTAGCAGATCTCTATCATCCCAGAGTAATCTAGAGGCTGTTCTTCCATCCCTTTGTCTTCCAGGAAATGTACGAAATAAGCATTGTGGTCTCTGGAGACAGAGAAAAAACTTTTCATCATCCAAAGCCCTGTGAGGTAACTGATTATCTGAGCATGTATGCTTACGCTGACTTGCCTGCATCACTTACAGAAAACACGAGGACAAACACTGATCACGATTTGCTGTGCTTTCCCGCTTGCAGTTGTGGGTAACTCTGAATTTAGCTGATATTTCCAGATTAACTATACTCCAATGCACGTAGCTAAGCCTCACTAAAAGTGATACTTGGAATGTTTGGAATCCTATTGATTAATTTCAGCTAGGACCTTACAAAGTTTCAGACTTTTAATTTCTCTGTCTTTGATATCAGATAATAATCCTCTTTCCAGGCAGGACAGGGTAACCAGGATTGCCTTTTTCCCATAATTTTAAGCTTAACTTCATTTGCGTTTCTGACTTTCTACTGATGAACTTACAAAACATGTTTGCTAGATTTAAAAAAAATCAATAGCATTACGACTCAAATTCCTGTTTCTTCTGAATAAGATCTTCTCAGTAAAATGATGTACAAAGTACCATTTGTTATTTTAAAAGCATGGCTTTTCGTAAGGCTCCTGTCATAAATAGGACATTTAGTATTGGATTCATTGTTAAACCAGACGGCATGCAGAGCTGGCAGCATTTTGCAGCAAGGCACACGGCCTGTTTTATCAATGAGTTCACAAGCAATCAATAAAATCTTGGGAAGAAAAGCACTCCTTCTTGCCCAAGTGGCAACAGAGATTCATCACAGGAGTTTTATCTCTGCATATGACTATGCTTCTTTCATCTCAGGCAGCTACTAAAACAAAAAACCTTTCAAAGAGTCACATTGGCAGGTGATGACAGTGAAAGTTGAAAGGGTTGTTCAGAAGGTTTTATTTTGACTGCACTACACTGAGAGATAGGAGTTGTGCTTTAAACAAATCATTCTGAGAAATGTCTTAGTGTGTCCAATTAATGGCAGCACAAGGTTCCACAGAAAATATAATTATAATGACAGATTCTTAGTAGGTGCAAGAAAAACTATTTTCAGCAAGGTTTTCCTCTCAGGTACATTCTTTGTATACCCGTTTCTTATGGGTCTTCTTTTTCAAAAGGACTATAGTTTATTTCTGCATCCATTATTCTGGTTATTATTTGAAGCCGTTTCAGATGCAGTGGCATTCCTTTTGAAAGCATGAGGATCTGACACATCTTTCCCGTATTAAATCTTCAGACTCATCTGTATTTCATACCTGCTCCCATTCACAAGATAGAAATAAGCAAAATGCCTTACGAAAAGCAAAGTAGTTTTGTCGTTAAAAGCCTGAAACCATCCAGCTCCTCAGGGCATTTTGATAGGGTGACACTAGAGATAAATCAGCTAAGTGTGGTTTCAAGCGGACTGCCACAACCAGGTTCACCGACCAGTCACTGGGAAACCTGTAGTCATCTCTGCAAGCCTGAGGGCTGAAGCCCTGAGCAGAAGAGCCCTTATGCATTCAAGAAGTAATCACAGAACCACGTCCTCATTACTGTTGTCAGCAAAAATCAAGCTGCAGATGAAGACAAGAAAAGTATAGCCAAAAGGAGCAGTAGAAATTGTAACTGTGATCCCTCCTTGGTGTGGTGGGGTTGTCTTAAGGTCAGACTCACCAGCAACTGGCCATTTGCTGTATGAATGGCAAAGATATGCAGTGGGATTTAGCAAGGAGACACCCAGTCTTGCATGATGTCTTTATTTCAGAACAGACCAAAGCTCCGAGGGCTGATGGAGGTCTGGCTCAGAATGTGCAGAGAAGCAGACCACATAGAAAAGCTGAATATGGTGTAATTCAAATATCCTTGTGGAAGGCACAAAGGCAACTCTGGACAACTGTAGAGGAAATGCACTGAATTGAATTAGTGAATGTTCAAAAATAGAAACGCTCAGAAAATTGCCATGGGAAACCCCCATGATTTCTTGAACAAACGGACATATTCAAAACTTATGGATAGAAAAGCAATTCTTTTGTCTAGAAGTTTTTGACCATTTCACATTTAAAAAGATGTTTTCAGCTCATGTTTCTAACAAAAAGATTTCTTTCACTCTAGTTTTGAATTGGATATTTTTCCTCTGTTTTCTTGTTCAATCAGGAAGAGTTGAATGGATTTTTAAGATGAAGTAAAATATAAATTTTCTTTTCTTCTAAAAGACCATTCAAATGACTTTTTTACATTTTAACTAGAGACTGATATGTTTGACTGGAATTCCAGCTTTCTCTAAAAATTATCACAGACTAACTTTGGCAGAACTTTTTTTTTTCTTCCTGGCAACAGATTCTGACTGCCACTTACAGCACTGGGAATCCTTGTGCCTTTTTACTAACTCTCACCATTGACATGCTATCATTACTTATGCAAATCACTTAGCTTCTACTTTATTATCTTAGTAAAATAGCAATAATTTCCTAGGTCAGAGAAGATTTCTGAAGAATATTTATTAGGTACGTAGAACACAGAGAGCATGAATTCTCTGACACTTGTATAAAATTTATGCAATTATATTTGTTTCTTGGCATTATTCTTGACACACTCCTTACTAACACAAATAATAATCAAACCTTTACAATGGTAAACACTACAGTATTTATTATTGAATTCACTCCCAAACCTCCCAATTACAGCTAGTGTTTTTGTTTCTAATACTTGAGCCCAGAGCTGTGCACATTCATTCATATGCATTCGGGCTTTTAAGTCTATACGAACTTGGTGGGTTTTCGCATTTGTGAACCATATAAAACAACCTTGGTTGAATTTTATTTTGATTCTAACACAGGTTTAAGAAGACCCCAAAGGAGATTTTGTAGAAAACTGACAAATCTTTAACTGTGCTCAAGATGTATTTTTCCTTCCATTTTCGTACATGTTGGTACAGTATAATTGCAATCCTTCCTCCCAGGAGGGTAAATCAGAAGATCATGACAGTACAATTGGAAGCAGTCAGGCATCTTCCACAGATTGATATGTTTTGCTTCATTCACTCTAGTCCCCCTGCTGCTTTCCTACTTTTATCTCCAGATTTTCTTACTCTGATTCCTTCAGACCATACATTGTGAGTGAGTGATGTCAATGGCATGCATTGAAACCTTGTAGCAGCCTGTGAAATACAACTCGACAACATTCTTACGGGCTTTCTTCATGCCCTATCTAGTGAAAGACATAATCATTATATTAGCCACTCTTTGAAGCCTGAAGTGCCTGTAGTAAAATGCATGTTTGTCTGAAGACTTAAAAAACTTTATGAACCTTTTGAAAAGTATGAAGACCTTATGAAGAGTACTGTTAAAATGAATTTGTAGAACCGCATCTTCTTATTCAGCAAATTAATTCTTATGGTACATTAAGGAACAAAACAGTATGTGATGGGTAATCATGAGTCATCAATTTGCAGTACAGTATGAAATTGCTGTGGACAGACACCTTTGGAAGGTGACCCCATATTTTGTGTTGGTCTAGATCAATTACAAAATAATATTCATTAGCTTGAACAATCATAGAAATGATTGTGTAGGACATGTAAACATTGTCTAATCAAAAGAAATACACTAAGCAGCGATCCTTGCTTGTTATTAATGTGAATGAAGTTTATTCAGTAGTGATAAAGTAGATGAACATTGACTTTTAAATTGGATAGCCAGTAATTGCTTTTAGAAGATGAGTGTTTTTCCCATGATTTCCACATCTTTTAATTTCTTGATTGCTTTTTTTTTTCCATTTCTTGTCATTTGCATAACACTCATAATTAGCAATGGTCAAGCAGCTCAGTGTGACTAACTAGAAGAAGATAGTAAGAGAATGACAAGTATAGTCAACAGTGTGGAGCATTTCAAGCAACTCAGTAGGAGAGCATGCTTTATCATAGAAAATAGCTGATGGATAAATTGCTGAAGATCTTCAGAATAATAATGTATGAAGAATATGAATAGGAAATTATTTTTTATTTCTCCTCCAAGCATTAGGGTGTTTCAAATGAAGCTAGTGCTTAGTTTCAAAATGAAAAAAAGGAACCTAGTTTCCAGACCACATGGGGCTGAGATGTAGAATCCTGTATTTCGGGGAAGTTTACAGGTTAGAGTTACTACAAAGAAGAAGAAGAAGAAAATCAGTGACTGTTAAATATAAAGATGCACTTTTTGCCCAGGAAGACCTGAAACTGCAAGCATTCAGCGTTCCTAGGAAACGTGTCACAAGCTGCTTGCAGGTTCTTATACCTTCTCCTGTGCATCTATATTTGGTAACTGTCATGGGACAAGTCCCAAGCTAGATGAAGCTTTGATCTTACTCAGCAGACCGGTTGCATGCTCTTTTACATATCTACGTACTGCATTACTAAACCCTTCATCATGATCCATTAGATAGACAGAAGTAGTAATGACACCAAGTTAGGCATGTGTTAGAGGCTTTGTGAACATTAGCGCATTGTATTTTTCTTGTCTGTAATTACCAGGCCAAACTATCCTCTTTCAGAAGCTGAGAAGAATTGTCAAAAATTATTGTTTTATGATTACGAAGGCCAGTAAAGTTCCAATTCAATTTTGTTATGTGTTAAGCAGCCCCAGTACATACAAAAGATATACACTTCTTAGTAGGCCTGCAGTGGAGGATGGTTAAGCATCACTGAGTATAATATAGTTAGGCAAAATGGAAAATAACAGGTGTATATATTATCTTTTTACCAAATATAATTACGCAGCTGATTCACAGCAGATTGTAGCAGAAGTGGCTGCTTCAGAGGCACTAGGTACATTGGGAGCAAAAGAAAGACTAGGGAAAATGTGGGCCCGCTGCTGAATGAGGCGGGTGACCTGGTGACACTGGACACAGAGAAGGCAGAGTTACTGAATACCTTCTTTGCTTCAGTGTTCACTGCTAGGACTGGCCCTCAGGACTCCCGGACTCTGGAGATAAGAGAGGAAGCACGGAAAAAAGAAGACTTGCCTTTGGTCAATGGGGATTGGGTTAGAGAGCAGCTAGGCAAACTGAACACGCACAA
>VZSC01019993.1:585754-607545 GCA_013398225.1 Steatornis caripensis | reverse complement strand
GGGTTGGACTAGATGATCTCTAGAGGTCCCTTCCAACCCCTACCATTCTATGATTCTGTGATTCTATGAGGATGGAAATAGCAGGAAAGTGTTTTTTAAGAGAAAGTCAAGAAAGATAACCTTTGCCAAAAAGTCACTGCAAGCAAAAAGGCAGGGAAAGAGGAACAAGACATGACAAGTTCAGATGATGTGCAACTTTATGAGAAGTTGAACTGTTTTTCTATCGCATTTCATGGACACATGAGTCTGTCTTCATGAACAGACTGTAGGAGACTGTAGACAAAACAACAGTATCTGCAATTACCCAACAGCTATTGAAAACAAAATCAATATAATTTAATTTCGGTGGGATGAGAAGCCTATGTTAGAATCATTAATGTCTGCTGAATTGACTTTTGTTTCTAAGTTTATTAACAGTCAAGCACACCTTGTTTAGCCATCTGAATAACTATGTACATACATAAAAAAAAAATTTCTTAAAAAAAAAAGGAAAACCACAAAAGCTAAGTATAAATCAAATATGCAATACTCATTAATTCTTATAAACCCCACAGGAAAGATAAAATCGAAGGTACTAATAATCTCTCAGTTACTAGCATCTTAGTCTAAAGGTTTTTTTCGTTTCCAGGCACCTGTTGCAGACAAGGATAGTATGGTTGATTCCATTTTTCTGTGTCCACCAATCTGTTAAAATTTAAGTACCTTGAATAGCTTGAAAAATGTAATTCTCCAGCCTGTGCTAACTTCCTTGCTAAACTTACTCACTAATATAATGAAATTGAATAAAAGATCACCCACCCATGTTAATTCTAAACAGCATATCAGAGCCAGACTAGAGCAGCGTCAGTGCTGATTTGTGTTCAAGATAATGAAATTTGAAAGTCTAGAAATGATAGGGTTGTTTATAGCAAGTTCATCTCTCTAAAATAATTGCATCCAAGTTCCCATAAACATAAAAGAGATATTCTGCTGCAGCTGGTTGAAAGGTTGGTTTGATTAAGGAATATAGATAACATGTACAGCTTGAGAAGAACTTCAAAAGACTAGCAGAGAAATCAGGAAATTTTAAAGACAGAATACAATTTCCAAACTTAAAAGCATTATTTTTCCTCAGACATCTAATTTAGATTATATACCCGAAGCCTATAATAAACCTCCCACAAAGAAATAATAGCACACTGCACATATTATGGTTGTTCAACACCCCATTTAAATACAATTACTGGCCCTTTGCCAGAAGCAAGGAAGCATTTCTTTCCATAGCAACAGTAAGAGAAAGGTCAGGATAATATTTCTGCAGGAAAGCCTGCCTTTAAGAAGGATTCAGGATTACATTGTGGATTACAAGTTTTTGAAATATGGTACTTCCAAGTTAAAACTCACCTGGATCATCCCTGCCATCCCCTTGGGATTAATTCTATGGCTTTGCAAAGCCCTTACCTGGCTCCTTATACACCGTTCTTTCTCAGTATATAGCCAAAATAGAGTTGCTCCAACTGCTACTTTAGCAAGGGTGTAAATGAGAAGTAGCAAATGTTCCTTCCTAAATCATTGAGAGCATAGCTCAGAATGTATTTAATTAAAAGCAGTGAACTGAGCTAATCTACCTAGTTCATTTTATTTGGTTTGGACTAGTAATCAGCCTTGTAGATACTCGAACATTTAAAGGACAATGTATTGGTGGTTTTTACTTTTTATTTTATATTTTAAAGATATATTTAGTACTGTTTACCTGTTAATGTAAAAGTTAATAGATTATCTCCTAAAATTCTTTTCCATTCTGCTAGGACCTAGTTAGCTACTGTGCATGATTGCTAAACTAATAGCATCTGGTTTTGAGGATTAAGCTTGCAAAAACATATACACATGAGTCACTTCAATCATGTGAATTAATTATTTAATTCGACTTCTGTTAAATGCTTTGAATCACCATATCCCTCAGAATCATAATCCAGGGAGAACAATGCTATTAGTATAATCCAGGGAGAACAATGCTATTAGTTCAATAAAACTGCTAAAACGCATCAAGCAGCAAGCCTACTTGAAAGCTTTTAAAAAGTTAAAGTTTCTTTTAGCAACTCGGTTTTGAAGAATGACCTGAATATTTAGTTTTTTAAAAAACTATTTTAAGGCAAAAATTTCAAAAAAAATTGACAAATCTTCACTGGATTCCATGTAAACACATCAAAAGCTGTTATTTTCTGAAGTCAGTAAGCTAGTCAGGTCACTTGTGGGTGTAAATACTTATGGAATCATGAGTATAAAAATCTATGAATCTAATTTGCGAATAAACGCTTGCATGCAAGAGCCTGGAACCTGTTACCATGAAGATTATCCTGAATGTTCACACTCGTTCAGGAACATCCACTGGGTCGGACTTGACTGGATTGAGTTGGATTGTACTGGATGGCAGGATTATCATCAGATGAAGGGATTATAAATATCATAGTTGTAATCCTCAGAGGCTGGAGAAACACAGGATTTTGCATCATAGCCTGGAGACACTCTAGTACTGACTGGCCAATGGAGCTAAGGAAGACAGCCTCAGACACTGGTAAGAGGCTCTCTTTTCTGTATTTTTTTTCCCTGAGCCAGGATCAGCTCCAAAACCAGAACGTCTGTAGGCAAAGGAATGGACGTTTCAAAGAAATATACTGTAAATGCAAAATATAGCACTTCTCATGACAGTAGCAACCCTTATAATACACTCTCCTTGTTGTCAAGAGCACTCAGAACAAAACAAATGGCAAAGTCATTTTCCTTATTGACTCACATTGGGGGAGGTGTTTGTTTCCATTCAAATCCCTTAAAACCAATAAATTCTATGATATCTCCATTTTATTTAATAATGTATAATAGCTATCTGGAAGAACAAGCTCAGCTCTGGAAGGAAATGCAGGAGACAACTTGCAAAGGCACTCCTAGTGTTTTTTCTGTATGTCACAAGAATGGCCTGTTAACAGTAACACCATTTGGAGTGCTAATGAAGCAGACAAGGTACAGCATATTTCATGAAAGACATCTTTCACAGTAAAGCTGCACTGTACCTAACGTATCAACCTTTTGACCTCCTTCAGAAAATAATTTTATCCTGTCATTCTTCTGAAAAATGAATCTTTTTTTTTTTTTTTCTTTTCAGGGACAAGAGTAGATAGGGAAGTGTTTTCAGAAAATCACTTCGGGGCATTGAAACTAGCCCCGCACCCTGTGGCCAAAGGATTGGTTATCATTAGTCTTGGCATGTGGAATAAATCAAAGGATGTTGACACTAACAGCACCTCAGTCTGCTGGAACAAGGCATGATGGTATGGTAACAGTCGGCAGACAGAGGTTTCACGTTTGAATCCCACTTTATTCCCCAAAGTACTGCTGATTTCGTTTAGATTTTTTGGTTAGTTTTGATTTATAGAGATTTTGGGGAAGTATCTTATCTATTAAAGCTATTAAAGCTAGCCTAAGAAAGGCTCAGTTTAGGAAGATTAATTAAGAATTTGGAACTTCTTTTCAAATTTATTTTGAAATCAGTACTTCATCAAAATCAAGTTTCCTAAGTAATAGTTCTTGTTTTGATGACATTTTCCAATCCAGAAAAAAAGTTTTACTATAAAAGTTTCTGATTACACAACACCACTTCAAGTCTAAATTCTTATTTATTTCTGTATATTTCTTTAAGTAATAATGTACCCAGATTAATAATTCATCATAAGTATAGCTAAAGATGGCTACTGTCCACATAAACCTGAGAACAAAGAAACCTCAAAGGAGGACCAGAAAATTGTCAGGTAATGGAAGTAGCATCTTCAAGCTTCTCCTGAACATCAGCAGTATGTTAATCACCAAATCTACTGTGTCTGATAATGACCACAATATATGTTACAGTGTTTGAGTTTTGAACACGTAAGTCCTAAGTATAGTCAAGACAAACATAGTCCTTTTGCTTTCCAGATCTTTTTATTAATTTGCTCGTGCTCACTTTGAAGAGAATGATGTCTTTGTACACCTCTCGCAGTTCATTTCTGCTATCAACAACTGTTATCTCCACAGTTCTTTCCACGTGCCTCAAATATCCCCAGTCCTACCAATCACTTCAGAGGTGGAAGAATGAGGAAGGAGCTCAGCCGATGTCTCAAGCATGCTTATTGCGTGTATTTGAGTGGATCAGGACTAGGAAAGTACTATGGTTTTAGACAGCATATACACGTCACTTGCACAAAATCAAATACTTTTAATGAGGTTCTAACAAAAAATCATAAAATATTTGTCACCTGGAAAATATGAGTCATAAGATAAAATAAATGAATCCTCTAGATATCTGGTAGCACAAGGAAGAAATATCTGCATGTTGAATAAAGTAAGTTATCTACAAGAAAACAAAAATCCATGCCTCCAGAAACATATATATATATATATATATCTCCATGGTTTAAAAAAAAAATGTGATACGTTTTAAAAGGAAGTTCTAAAATAAGTTTTGTTTTATTATTATTATTTCTTTCGTTGACAGTTTTCTGACTACATTTTATATTTCCTCTTGCCTCTTTCTCTGTTTCCAACAGCATGTATTTCATACAACGCTATCTTTTCTTACAGATGCCTTGCCCTCAGTTCAAAAGTTTCCTGGAACAGGGCAAACATTATTATACCATGTAAAAATGACAGTATGATAGAGTAATAAGTTATTTAATTCTAAATAGAGATTCTAAATCAATTCCATAAATATGAAGAATAATAATCTGAGAGGGTAGATTCAATTTTAAATTAATTTCAAACTCTCCAACTCAAACTTTAAATGTTCAGTCTAACAACTTATGAAAAACTGGATGTGCCTTTAACTTCAGTGGCAATGAATGGCACTCAGTATCTCCCAGTCTTTGAGTGTAGTATGGGTCCATAATATTGAACTAATCAGAAAAACCTCCCTTCACTTCCAGTGGCATTAGAATGAGGCTGAGTTTAAGATTCAAGTGAGTAACACTTGACAGTCCTTGTTATTGCCCTCTTTTCTCTGTAAAAAAGGAAATCTTTGAGTAGATTAATTCAGAACTCAGCAAAATATGGGCAAAAATAGATCAAATCTGGCCTTTAAAAAAGATCTAATGTTTATGCAACATCTTAAGCAAATCAGTAAGATTTAACAGCAGCAAGCTCAAATCAATGAGTGTTTTGCTGGAAGTTGCTGGTCTAAGACTACACTGCTGGATCCAGAGCAAATACTGCTGCCTCAGGCTTCCTTGTTTCCACACCTGCAGAGGAAGCACAGTCCAAAGGAAGATGCTTTCACTAAACCTAAAAGATTTAGATATCACTAACTCATCTAAAAGTGAGTTATGCCAGCATAGGAACATCTCCCTATCATGCAGCATAGCAGAGTGCATTGCAGCAACCTGTTTTGACAAGGAAATAATGTCTCTTCTGCCCTCTCTCTCCTAGTAAATCTGTGTCACCAAGAGAAATGTTTTTCTCATGTAAATTGATCTAATTTTTCCACCAGGTATTTTGTATGGACTTTCTTTTGAGTGAACTTGTCACACCTTTGCCACCTGAATTTTTAGTATGTCTAACCTTGAGCAGAGTTCAGTTTGATTATGAAGTAAGGATTATGTAGCTGTTCTCAGTAAGTATGCCAACCAAGCCCTCATGCTACCCCACCAAGAAAAAAAGAGGAATGAAGAAGCAAGAAATACAGATTTATCTGTCAAACAAGAGAATTAATTGTTACAAATACTATTATTTTTAATTAACAAAGCTCAACATTTAATTTAAACACACACAAACAGCAGTAACAGTCTTGTTTAGTGAATGTAAAGCAAAAGACTTAGGGACTTACTCTGCAATTAGTTACACACCATGTGCTCTGTCTCTAATTTTAATACAGTTGTAATGAGAATGGTTTTAACACAAGCATCTTGGTTAAGGTACACAAAATTAGTGTTTTGTTACCCAGAAAAATGTGTGCATTGTCTAGTATTGGCTACAGAGAGTATTCATCTAACACTGTATTTGGCTTGGTTTACCATAAGCAGGGAATTTTTACATGAGTATCGTCCAGCAAAATATCAGATCCTGCGCAAGATCAAGTATACAGACACCTTGTAGCAAATCTTGTCATCTCTCTCTTCTGTCTTGTCCAATCTTGTGGACTCTGTAAAAGTGTCAGGGATGAGAACAATCTCTTCACCTTGTTAGTCACCCTTTTTTCAGTATTACTGAAGCTCAGCCTCACAGCTGAGATCAGAGGGTTTTGGCAATAATCCCTGGGTAAATAATCTAGTCCTGTCTTCTAACTCTTCCATGTGCTCCTTCTTCTGTCAACTGCTGGGACAGAAGGGACAAACTTAGAAATAGATACAAAGTCTAAGTCTTCATCTGCGATTAATGCAGGGCAATAGGAGAGGGTCTGCAGAATGGAGCAGCTGGTCCTAAGAACTAGGTGTCCATGCTGTGTGCAAGTAGATTTTACTCTGGGTCTGGTCCTCTGACTTCAACAACCATTAATGTCTGCAGTAGACTACATGCCCTCTGGAGCACGTAATCTGAAAGCAATCCTGTTCACACAGTCATTGCAGATGAAAGTGTGTCAAGAAGGTATGATTAGGGGATTCACTTCAAAAGTATGCTTCAAACCTGGACCATGGTAAAGAAGACACACTCAAAAGGACCATTCACAGATACCCAGAAAGAGTCCACTCTGCATGGTCTGAAGTAAGTGGTAGGGGTGGCGTTGGTGTGGACTGCAAACTAAGACATCCCCAAAGCTTTTGTAATCTTGTTTATAGCATGATGGATGTAAACTGAATTCAGTTTCCAGGTCTGATACCGATTTACTTCCTCCTTTGTCACCAACAGTCAGTTAAAAAGTCAAGGGAAAATTCTAATGTAATTAAAGCTCTGGAAGTAGTTCCCTTGTTGACTTGAGACCATGTTTTGACTACTCCTTTCATCTGACTTGGTATTAAATTCATGTTAATGTGTTGTTCTGAATAAGAATTACAAAAGGGGAAAAAAATAAAATCAAAATAACCTTTTGTTCCTTGGTTTACCATCAGCGAAATGAGACAATATTTACTTTTCCTCTCTGTCTTGTAACAGCTGTTGTGACACAGGCATATGTTATTCTGTACAGACCCTAGAAAAACTGTGCACCAGTATTGGTAAGACTTCTCATTCCTACCAGTCCCAGTGGAATCAATAAAATATGAGGGAAAAGACAGATCAACTAAATTCATCGAAGGTCTAACTTTATTGACTCCAACTGATTTAGCAGTCCTAAGAGTACATTTTTGTTTCATTAGGAATGGTCCATGAGTTCTTAGCCAACAAAGTGTGCTTTTTTGTGTTTTCAAATATTTCAGGAAGTTGAACAATCCAGAATTTCTGATGTTTCTTTGTAATGTATTTCCTATTTGAAGAGCAAAATAGATTTATCTTGTACTTTGCCAGTGGTATGATCTTCAGTTTTATTATCATTAATTAAAACACCTTATTGCAAACTGAGCTTCTGATTACAAACTTTTATTGGAGATAAATAAAATTGCAGTAACACAACTTATTTCTTTATATAACCAGTAAAGGAGAGATTGACAGATATACACACTATGGGAATACAGCAAAGTCAAAGCACTGTAAGTTATGGGTTACAGAAGTATATGTAGTTATTATAAAAGTTATATCAACGATTTATTTTTAACAACTTGTCCCTTTTTTCCCTCAAATAGTTGAGCTGTTAATCTAATGCAGGCAGTAAGTCATGGAATTTTTTTCAGTTCCTTTACTCCTGACATCCACAGTTCTGTAGTGGTTATTTGTTTTTTGCAGCTATAGCGACGAAATTCACTTGCTGGCAGTATTATCAAAGATTCCAACAAGTCCTCCATCTTTATTTAATTTCAGTAAATCAAGACAATTCCCGAAGTCTGTCATAAAAAAGACCTTGACAATTTGTTGATGAAATAAGTTGGGTACTAGTCTTCTATAATCAGATTTTGAAGTCTTTTGACAAAAATTCTTTTTGTAGTGTCTCATAAAACAACAGCTGAGATAAATGTATCGAGTATTGGCTAAATCTTTCAGTAAAGTTAAACTTACATTACAACTTTAATATTAAAGACCAACAAATTTTGTGTTTGCTGAAAGCAATTTTGCCAGATGAAAAGCTGGCAGCTGCATCATCCGACTTCAGCAGGGAAGGTATAAAAGCTCTCAGGACATTGAGGACTGGAAGTGTCTGAATTCTGCCAGGGTTTCCTACCTTGGCATTTAAACATTAAGTAGCCATCCTAGTGAGGAATCCCAGTATCAACTAGGCTACTTTCAGTCATGTCGTTCAAGTCTGAGAGGATCCAACTGTGTATGTCAACTCATCTCTCACCATCTGTTACTGGGTTAGATATTTTGTAGTCTCTATGGAAAATTGTGAGAACACCCACAATTTATAGCACCATAAAACATGTGTAACTACTATCTTGTATAATAGGTGATCAATGTTTATTAGTTGTTTTAATTGGATTTAGGAAGACTGATAACTAGGAACTAGAGCACCTGTGGAACTAAACCCAAGAAGGGTTCTGAATAAGATTTGTTTAATTTACTCCTCCCAAGTTACAACACTTAGAGAAAAAAGTATTTGTACTCAGCATATAACTCATGAGGGAAAAGTAAGTGGGAGTCTTTGGAACAGGAGTTGCTCTGGAGATAGGGATCCACCTGGTAGACGTAGCTCAATCTAGGTCCCTGGCTTTTGTAGTCATGACTGGCCACAAGCATGCTGGTGAGGGACACTGAACCAGCTAAGCAAGCAAGCTGCTGTTAAAGCAGAAACTAGAATTTTGTTGTTTATTTATCTTTATTACAGCCTTTTGCTTTCAGTCTTGTAACTAAGGGCTCAACCTTGTGTGTTAAGTCAAAATAGCCTTGTTTTAGCATCAAGCCTAGAGCTGGGAGTCAGGGTGAATAAGAAGGAAACCACGTGCTTCGACTTCCCAGAAACAGAGAATGAAAAACAGCTTGCATACTCAGATCTCCTCTAGGGACCTGCACTCAGAGATTCAAGGTCAGGTTGGACGGGGCTCTGAGCAACCTGATCTAGCTGAAGGTGTTCCTACTCATTGCTGGGGTGTTAAACTAGATGGCCTTTTAAAAGTCTGTTCCAACCCAAACTGTTTTATGATTCTATGATTCTATATGGTTAGGAAACCTGGGAATGGAGAATTCTTTCTGCCAAGCTGCAAAGAATCACAATGACTGCAGGAACATGCACACCTTCTGGGTCCTTGAAAACCCAGAAACAGCACAAACATATAAATATATAGTTTGGAATACAGTTTTTTTTCTGTATGTAGCTGAAGGTTCTCAGGTCCAGGCACAATGCAAGTAATAAGTAACCACTCTTTAACAGGTACAAAATTGCTAAAATCCAAGTGGAATAAACTATAGCATATAAATATGCAAAAATAACATTTTCCTACTCTGCAGATTCCTCCTTTTTCTGCGTTTGTTCTCTGCTCTCGCCACTTCGTAACAGTTTACTAACTGACTGCAGCTTCCCTAAGTGACACAATGATTTCAGTCTCTTAATTTTGTCCAAGATAAGGTAGAGATACTCTACAATCATAGTTCTCTCACAAGGCCAGACTGTGTCACGCTCCTTTCCAAATGCTTCTGCCCATGTTGTCTCATCTTCATCACTTTTCACTGACAGTATCGAGCATTAGCGTGACTCCACTCCCCTTCTTCACTTGTACTTGAATGACCCTTCAGCCCTTGATGTCCTCTTTAAGCTCCATCAAAATCAGTAAGAGAAATCCTTTTGGTTTTAGCAGGAACTCATCAGGACCTAGTGAAGTAGTCATTTTACCACTCCCTTTATTTGCTTACTTCCTTGCAGCCATTTTCCTTAATCCAGAAATCATTCTCTTGTCCAGGTTAATTCATATTTCACTCTCACACAAAGTCCATAGCACTTAGCTAGTCCAAATAATGCTGAACACAAGGCTGTGTTATTAGACAGGCAAGACATCTTTTGTGTCACTCTCTGCCATAAGAGTGAAATGGCACTGAATTGCACGCGCTGCCAGGGACTACAGAAGAGCAATCTCATCCAGGGCTCTGAACTGGTCAGAGTTATTCCAAATAACCCCCAGAGGAGCAGAGGTGGCACGAGCTGCTCAGACCTGGCTGGAAGACTGAATATATTTGTGAGTTTTTTTCTATGCTAATTCACTTACCAAAAATACAATTGTAAATTTTAATCAAATTCAGGAAATAGTTTTGTGTGAGAAGAGCAGTTGTCCCAGCCCTACAACTAACTCATCGTAAACCATTTGCTTCAACAGGGTCCAGCTGTCAACCAGCCCAAATAGAAGTCAGCAAAAAAACTTGCTCTTCATCTACTGTTCTCCACAAGTTAACCGTTTAACTGGTTTCTGCCATTTTCTAGGGCAAGGTTTTCAGTTTTAATTTCAATCGGTAATGCTCCTTGGATATTCTTAAGGTGAAATAAGGCTCTTTGAGATTAAACGAAGTATTTCATTGCACTGAACGACAAATTACATTACACCTTGGATTTTTATTGTAAGTGAGATGCTGGTCCCTAAGCAAAGTCAGTTACGGTTCTTAAACAAACCAAAGCATTAGTTCTTATACCACAAAGGGAGAAGCATACAGCGAGAGAGCCAAGAGGGTCTTTCTTACGTACTTTTCTTCTGGTCAAGGTTGATGTTCCATTACAATTTACCCTCACACTGGCTGTGCCAGACCTGGCAAGTAGCTCACTTCCTCTCCTTTCCTTTCTTCAGCCTTACAGATGCCCAGGACTCCCTTGCTCATTCTACATTTCACAAATCTAATCTTTCATTTTCATCTTCCTAAATACAGGAGATTCCTATTGAGAAAGGAAAAGAAAACCACAAATTTCATAAAGTCATAGAAAAAATATTTGTGAAAACAAGATCTTCCAGGAAATTATGAGTTAGTTATTTTCCCAAAACTTTGCGTATTCAGCACCTGCCAAGCAGATCAGCCCCATGCATCCTGCTGCTGGTGCAGTGTTGTTTTAGGCAGGCTGAAGGAGTGAAGTATCCCAGTACTGCTCATTGCCTAAAACACCTGCAATCAATTACCATCGCTGTTCTCCTGTGAAAAGTCCAAATGCCTTGCTTAGCTGGGACGATAATGACATGGTTTGTGCATAGTTGTCCATCAGACCACAGTATAAATCTCTGAGTTCTAATGCATTGAAATTAATTTCCCCTCTTTAAAATTCTAACCACAGTAGGTAAGAGTATGTTTTCCCTTAACCACATAGGGTTGTTTTATACATTTCAGTGCTTATTTCAGTATCTTTAGAAAAAAAGATGAGATATGCTTTCACTGCATGAACAAAAACTAGCCCAGCTAAAACATAGAGAATAATGGCCATATTTGGAGGAAAAATAGTAAAAGTAAAGCTAGTTTCAGATCTTGTAAGTTGAAAATTATTTGACTCCATTTGCTTAGAAGGGAGAGTTGCAGAGCAAAAAGTAATGCTTAAATACTCATGTGTTGAAAGAAATAGTGTGAGTGACTCAGGATTTGTCATGACTTCTTGTGAGCTAGCACTGGATCAGAGCCCCAGAACGCATCTCATGAGGTATTACACTGATGGAGAGACAAGCCTTGAGTGATACACAGGGTGTGAGCTTCTAGCAGCTTACACTGATTTCAGTAAAGTTCTCACAGTTTGGCCTCCTGGGCAAGTTGGGGTGTGTGGGATTTGTGTGTGGGAGGGTGGTGGTGTTGGTTTGTATTAAAGCAGTTGGGGTTTTTTGATGATTATAAACTAATCATATTTGAAAGTGGCAAAATGGTCTCTTGAGGTTTCAGTTGTGTAAGCCACTTGTGTAAGCAGGCTACCCTGGGGTAAAAAGGAGAAGTATTTAGCAGAGCTCATTGTATTCCACCAAGGATTTAGCTATTCCTAGTTACTAAGCAAGCTTGAAATTGCTAGGAAAGAATCAAAAGGATTCCTTCTCTGAGGTGAACTAGACAGACTGCACAGACCTCATACTGATAAGAGAAGGACTGTTACGTTTTAGAAATTATTTTAACTTTTATTATTATTATGATACACTATAAACTCATACAATACATATTTTTAAGTGCTTACTATTACTCTTCTTCCAAAACTTGTTTCGATGAACTTTTCTGTAAATTCTCTAAGTTTGTAAACGGCTAAAAAGTTATAAATAGGTTTCTCTGGAAGCTAGTATGGATTGCAAAGGAAATATCACGGTTATGCCCATTTTTTTCTGGAAATGTATTCTGTGGTGCCTTTTTTTAGCTAGAGCATAGCCTGAGCAGAGTTTATCAGTCTGTTATAATAATAGGATTATTTAATTTCTGACAAAAAAATAAAATCCATATAATAAGTATTGCTATAATGTGTTTTTTTCTTGGTAAATAAGTAAAAAGTAAGTTAAACTATAATGTTCATTTATTGTTTATATTTTCTATCATAGTGTTTTGTTTTCTGGCTTGCATGAGTGGGAAAGCATCTATTTCAAAATACACACTTTTTCTTCTGTTTTGTTGTCTATTTTCTGGTGTTTTACTGACTATCACCAGTGCTATTTTGACCACAGATTGAGAAACACTGACACAATGTTTAACAGTGTCATACAGACTTTACTTACAGCCTCTGACCATTTTGATTATTTTTTATTGTTTCTCTCAAAATGACATTTAGATACTGTAACACAAAGCCCTATTCTAACATATAAAAAGAGAGGGATTTCTAGATAGATCAACTACAACTTCAACAGGCAAAGAGAAACACATTTGCATCAATTTTCCAAAATAATAGTATTTTAGAATGGTAATAGAAAGTACAATAATAGAAGCAGAGTGAGATTAAATAGATGATTGCTGAAACCTGCTGGAAGTCCATCTGTCTTGCAGAACCAGGAGTATTTAAAACTGCCAGAGCTGGGTGGACCCACAGCCAGGATAGCTTCAAAACTGGGAGCTGGTATTTCCATCAGTGCTCTATTACAGTTAATATGTCTTGCTGAGAAGCTTATTATCTTCAGACCAATACAACTGTACTGCTTTTGAATCTCAAGGTAATATATCTCTCCAGCACTGCACTATTCGTTGTGGACATTCAACCTTGGTTTGGCATTAATTCAAGAACATCTTCATGACACAACACTTTCTGCAATACAGACAAGCCTACAGGAAGCCTGTGAAAGAGCTATAAAGTTGAATGCAGGGGTTTTGAGTTTTAGGCCACTGTCTTAACCACAAAATAATCCATCTGATGATGATGTACTTAGTTCGTTTTATCAGGTACTCAGTGTAGAACATTACTTATGTATCAGATCAGATGGTAACTCCTTACCACAGTTTCTCTATGTAATATCCTAGAGAAAAGAATAAGGAGAGAAAAATACCTTTTTGACCTTGCTCAATTCCTTGCTTAGAAGTTTGTAAATGGAGAAAAAAAAATTCTCTCAATCAAAAGAAAATAACTACAGCACACATGTTTTACAAATACAAGCAAGGAAAGTATAGAAATGAAGCAGAGGAGAGCATGTTCTCAAGGATTTTGATATAATAGTGGTTTTCTGTCCATAAATGTCTAGTCAACTTTAAGAATAAATTTAAAAGCCAACATACTGCTATAAATGTAGGATGTAAATGTAAGGAAGTAGTAATGAAATCTCTGGCAAGACTTCACTTATACTGTGCTCAGTACTACTTACCACATCATAAAAATCTGGTTTCTTAAAAATGTGGTGAGAAGGAAAGGGAGCTGATCCTACTAATAAAAGTTATGAGCTGTGAAGGCAAGAATAGAAAAGCCCTCATTCTGAAACAGTGACTGAAAGGGCAAATAACTGAGACACAAATATTAAGTGATGAAAGTGAGTTCACACAAAGAAATATTTTAGATTGATCTATGCAGGAGAATTTGAGGCATTGTCCCATTCCCTACTTTATTTGCTATGATAAATAACACAGCTATCATCTGCTTTAAACTGGAAGATTTTTACCAACGAATATACCTACAGACTACAAACAGTTTGTGTATCAGTTCTGCTTCTCACTTGTTAGCTGGAACTTAAGCACAACTTCAGATGATACCAAAATATCAAGTGGCTGAATGCTGGACTGCAAGTAAGCAAATCACTATGAAATATAAAGTCACATCAATCAGCATGAGGGCAGAAGAACACTGATGCGATCAGTAAAGTCATCTCCAGAGAGAGGAACATGAACTGAGCTGAACTCCAGTTTTCTTTCCTCTTTCCTTCTGTAAATGTTAAGTGGGAGACAGTTGTGACAGTTTTTCTATTAAATGCAGACAGGTGGCCAAATTTTGCTCTCGTTGACATCAGCAGGATGGTAGTATTTCTATCTGTTTTCATTCCTTCACTTTGATTCTATGGCAAGACAGTAGAGAACACTTGAAAAAGGTTTTTAAACAAAAGGTGCAAATTAAGAAGTGATTTTTGGTTTGGAAAAAATGTAATCTTGGCTTGTGTTACATAAAGATCACATCCATCTGATGGTAGTGAAAAAAATACAAAATCAGAAATCTCAGACATTAAGGTATATTTAGGGAAATATCACTACTATAGAAAAGAATCAACTGCTGTATCCTCCTTTTCTGCCCATCTTTCTCTTTCCTTTCCTCTCTCTCCACTTTCAGTGACCTTGGTGTCTATGTCCGAATTTTGCAGATAGTTAACATTGTCCACACCCTGTAGCACAAGGAGATCCTCTTTTACAACGTAGTCAAGCTAAGGCCTAGCTGGAAACAAACTCCTATTGATCACTACAGGCGCCTAACCAGCATGTCCAGGGTCACATGGAAAAGCTAAGCAGGGAATTGAACCTCAGCCTTTTAATTCTCCAGCCTTGTGTCCTTGCTAAGCATTTGCTGGATATGGGCTATGCGCACTGCAATATTTTTCCACTAGACCTGCGGCCTTAGACTTACGATATGCTGAGTTTCATTCTAAAGGCTATTTTCAGTGACTATGTGCAAAAATGTAGCACTCTCTTAGTATTGTATCCTGTATTTCATATTCACTAGAAACCCAGCACCCGTCTGCTAAGTGGGGCACGTGCCCTAGCAACCATTTTTAATCAAATTCTAAGGGCAGGGGATGATTTCTCACACAGAAAGAAACAGATGTCAATGCCAGCTATTTCAATCCATTCTATAGAGGAGGCAAATACACATCTTGCACAGGTAAAGAGGGAACATCACACAAAAAGTAGCATTACCAGGAAAAAATAGGAAAAACGTCATGATAAGCTAATTCTTGAAGATATCATGAAAAAAAACCAAAACTCAGGAAAAAAATCAAGCTAGAATGCACTGACAGCAGTGGCGAAACATGAGAATCACATACTGCATAAAAATTAAAGAGTGGAAAATTTTTTGGCCTATTTGTTTTGAAAATAGAATTATTGAAACCATTGTAGCAGAAATATTGTGAGAGCCTTCTTACGTTATAATTAATCCTAAACAAAAATGCTTTTTATTTGCCACATGATGGATTTTACTGCGAAGTACCCCACACACACCCCCCCCGATCTCCAAATAATGTTGTAATTATCAGCAGAAAGTGAATTGCTCAGCAGATGAAAACCATCATACAGAAGCAAGGCCCCATCCCCCTGGCAGTGTAAACCGGCTTAGCTTCGTGCAAGTCTTCCAGACTGTGTCTTATACTCTGTTGCCTCTTTCTTGCCCCTTAATCCTATACTAGTCTCAAAAGAACATAATATTTGGTGCCTATTTTCTCCTTTAAACATCTAATGCCTAGAAAAAATCCAAACCTCTGTTGCTGCAGTACCAGAGGTCTTTGCAATTAAAAAAAAAAATCCTTAAAATAAAAATCCTTACCTTCCCTCTTTTTCTCTTCAACTCAGATCCTGCCCTGATTTTAGATATTAGGGACAGATTCTGCCCTTGTTTGTTCCAATCTTTACACCAGTTCTTTTGGCATGGTAATTCTTCTAAGAAAGAAGAGAGTAGTGTTTGAGGATTTTTGTCATGGCTTTCATTACGGCATAATTTCTGTGTGTAGATATGTACATGTACCTGAGCAAGCTTTTAACAGGAAGCATACCAATAGGAACATGGGATCTGCCTCTGATTTATCCATTGGGTTATTTTTAAGTGCCATGCAACCTGAACATTTAACCTGGCCAGTCCCCTGTGTGAAGAGCACAGTAACATATTGGCTAGGGATTGTACAAGATGCTGTACAAATAAAGACCCCTGTGGGTCAATGAACGGATTTCCGCCAGTATTGGTGGGCTTTGCATTCTGCCTGAAAATTGAAGAGGGGAGAGCGAGTGGGCAGAGATTAATTTTCCTACTTGCAGAATTCAGCTGTTAGAAAGAAAGTGCAATTTTTCAAGAACAGAAGGTGTGGGTGCTGTTTCAGAAGTACAGCTGCAAAGAGGAAATATACTGTGAAATACTTATATAAAGATATCTCATGCAAATGATACACATGGGTGCAGTGTCTGAGAGTCACTGTAGATCTAATTATGTGGAAAATCCTTGTGAATTGACTTCTTACAGACCAGTGCCAAATGATCAGCCAATGCGACACAAATTAAGACTATGACAACATCACCTTTACAGATGAGTAGTCTTTCTTAATGTGGGAACTAGTATTTTACTGCTTCAGATAGATTGATAACTTCAGTTTATATAGTATGGGTAGATATAGCACGGCCTTCCCCATTGTCTTCTGTCACTGAACAGTCTTATGTCATATCCACATTCCCACTCAATGGCAGACATATAAATGCATATACACACTGAAATCACACAGTGGTTCCTTCAAATCGCTTGCAGTCTCAAGTACCTAGCATTTTGAACTATCTAAAGATGATCACTCTGAAATGAGAATGTTCTGAAACGCCACCATTACTCTCTGTCCTAGGGACTGGAAATGCTGTTGTATCTTACAATTCTTTGTAAAATGCAGGATTTCTAATAGCAATACCTAAAACCCATTTTTGTGATTGTCTCCACTTCCCAGACTCTCACTGCCAAAATACGAAAGCTATTTCACGGGTTTAAGAACAGATGTTTCCCCACATGAACTCAGAAGTCCCCAGAGATGCAAGCAAGATCTACCTCAGTGTCATCATTGTCCATAAGTTTGCTTTAAAAGAAAATAACAAACTGATATAATAAAGCACAAATATCACACTCTAGGTTTTAGTACAAGTGATGGGCTTTCCAGTTACATCACTGATATTCCATTTTCTTTTTCATGTCTCAAGCCTACTCCAGTTTCTAATTCAATAGGAAGAAATCACAGTTATTTTAGCTAGGTTTCCATTTCAAGCCTGCTTGAGCTCCCTGCACTTAAATTCAATGCCAGCCTTTTCCCACAAATATATGCTGTTAAAGAAGAGAGCTAAATTCACAGAACTGTCAAGTAAGATATCCATTAAGATAGTAAAATGCCAGTGTTCAAACTTCAACATTACAGCATTAAATCTCAAAGGAATTAACTTTGTTAATGAGAAACAAGAGAGGAAGGAGTGTGAGATGCAGAGGGGTGGGGGAGAGGATGAGAATATGGAAAAATACGACAGCAAAATAGAAAGCACAGATTGAGGTACCACAAGGAATCTAAATTCCTCAACTAAGACTTGTCAATGAGATTTTTAGCATATGATATGCAGTTTTAATTAAATTATGGCCCAGAGTCAGAGAACAAAGCCAAAGGCCCAGTTTTTTATTTCATTTTTAGAACAGAGTTCTTATCTTCTGCAGCATTTCATGCACTTCTAATTAAATATGGATTTATGGCTTTAAAGTACCTGGAAACACAGCGTGACTTTTAGGATTCGTCCTATGCTGAACTCAGAGCAGAGCAGTCAAAAGAGTGAGGTTCTGGCCCCTAATGATGTCGGGGCAATCCTCTTAATAGGTTCAAGGGAATGTGGGTAAGGTGTCAGGAAAAAAGAGTTTAGCTTGTGCACTGTGCACGAAAAATGTTACTATACCTTGCAGTAATAAAGAAATGTGTGTCTTTGTGTGTAAACACATTCAATAAAATTTTAACTGTATTTCCTTATAGTAACAGAGTGTAATTTTATATGGAGCTAAAGATTTCTGAGTACTGCCAAAAGTACTATTTCGATCTGATGGTTATTTTTTCCTGTGCCTGCCAAATCCTACATTTATTGGCAACTCTTATTACACTTTTTTCACACTCTATCACATTATTTCAAATAAATACATTACCTCTTCTGTTTAAAAAGTATATATTCTTTTTCCAATGAGCAAATTGCTGTAGAGGGTTTTGCTTGTGGTGATGACTTATTATTAGGTATAATAATATTATTAATATAAAGCTGAGTTTACTGAGTCTCTTAAAACGGAGGTGTAAGCTGGGTGAGAATGCTACCCCCAATCTTGAATTAGTGAATGAATGCCAGAACATGTTTTGCAGTGTTTGTATAAGGAGAGAATGTGGAAACATTAATAAAGTGCATTCAGTTGAGGGTCTCTTGATATTACTGTGGGTAGATTGATATTACTTGATATTACTGTGGGTAGNATAATATTATTAATATAAAGCTGAGTTTACTGAGTCTCTTAAAACGGAGGTGTAAGCTGGGTGAGAATGCTACCCCCAATCTTGAATTAGTGAATGAATGCCAGAACATGTTTTGCAGTGTTTGTATAAGGAGAGAATGTGGAAACATTAATAAAGTGCATTCAGTTGAGGGTCTTTTGATATTACTGTGGGTAGATAACTTCTTGAAAGTCAGCTGCTCTTAAAACCATCTTTTAAATTCTTGCAGGATGAAGACTTACGGTGCTGAAGTTAACAAAGCAATGCTTAAGGTAAGTGAAGATATGTATGTATAAAACATCAAATTCAGGAAGTTACACCCTAAAATAAAACCTTCCATGATAGACTTACCCAGTAAAACTAAGGCTAATTCTGCTGGTTTACAAATAATGAGGTTTGTGCTTGCTTGGGACCAAAGTCTTGTCCGTGTATGATATGATTCCAGAATAAACAGACATATAGGAGTTTCTTGTGGGGGCAATGTGTTGATGTTATTTGTCAGCATGGTGCGTGGCAGTTAAGGCAGGTTAGAAATGGTTCCTATTTTTTCCAGGACTAGTATAAAGAGTTTCCAAGTGTATATGGCTTAAAAATTAAAGTGGCTTAATTTTTTAATATTGGTAAGACACATAGTATATGATTGTTAGATTTCATTTTATCCCACAGAAATGGCTGTGATTTGAGAATTTCAGAAGCTTAAAATAAAAATAATAGTAATTAAAAAATTTAAAAGTAGCAAGACTCAGCCTAATATCTATGTATACAACATTTATTCTCATGGAATATACTGATATTTTTCTCTGTCTGGAACCTCATTGTGGACAGAAAAGACAACTAAAAATACTGTTCCTCAAAGAAGAATCCTTGTACAAATTTACTAGCTGCCAAATTACACTGTCACAAGTAAGAGGAGAATCAGGCTTGATGCTCCACTGCAGGCTGTCTTCATTGATTCTTGTATTTTAATCACATTTCAGCTGCTGTTTCTGTGAGATTATTTCAAAAACCATTTCATTAAATTGTATTATACTGAAAAGGGCTGATCTTGTTTCCTTGTGACTGCATTCAAAAAGCAATGTTTGTATTTTAGAAAAGTAGAAGTATTTTCTGATGTGATCTAGTCTAAATGCCTTTTTTTGGATGCTCCTTTGAAAATTAGGTCTGGAAATCTGTTTTGAAAATCAGAGTCCATGAAAGTCTTTCTCCAATGAAATTACTTTTTCTCCTTGAATCTTTCTATTTTCAGTGAAAAGACTTGCATTTGACTTTATGAAGGAGTAACCCACAACTATTAACACTTTGCTGAAACACTGATTTTTGAAACTGCAGGTTCAGTTTGCATTATTATTAATTAGGCAACAATTTTCTAATGTGAACAGAACACACTCTAACAGGGGCTGCCCAAACAGGTTAGCACCTTCTTCTACACATTCAGTCACAAATGCACAGTGGCTTGTGGCTGGAACAACAAATACAAAACTCTAATTTGTACAGATCCACTTTCCAGAATACAAACTAAGATTTTAAAAGCAAAATAATTAGAAAGAACTCAGCCAAATACAAAGCAGGCCGCAGTAAAAACAGTACAAATCTCCCACGTTTGATCATTATAGATTTATGAAAATAAATTTATAGCTACCTTCCTAATTCTTCCAGCCAACATCTGATTTATACTCTTTTCCTTCAGTAGTTTTGTATTAAAAGTGAACATTTAAACTCACGTTCAAGCATTTGTCAGAACAGAAGGCTTAACCCTCAGACAGATCTGTTCTGGAACCGATATTTAAATTTAGGTAAAGATGGCTGAAGAAGTAATAAGTTTTTTCATGTACTTATCCCCAGCATTTCTTCTAGCAGTCGGGTAATTTATGTTCTTTTGCTCTTTTGAAAATCTCTCCCTCAGTCGCCAAAGTATATACGATGACAACCACAAGTGGTCAAGATTTAATCTCTTAAACTCTTTGCCAGTGAGCTATATTTACTAAGTCTGCAACATATAGTCCATTACAAGGTTAGTTTTAACCACCTTCACATTTATCGTAAAATATGCAATGTGTTAGGAGTGTGAGCGTGGCCTGTAACTCAATGTGCTCATTTGGTAAACCACGTAAGGGCATTAGGCTGAAATATCCTGATGGTTTGAATTATCTTTTCTCACGCTAAGTCCCATGGAAAATGTCTTTGCAAATTTCCCTTTGACTTCTCTTTCATTTCTGCATCTTCATATGATGCAGATGGCTATCAAAAGAAAGCAATGCATTTGATGATGAAAATGTCTCAGTCAAGTAAGGTCCAAACTTTTCAATACTTCATATAACATGCTAAAATCCTCTGCATTTTCTACAGCTGAGATCACACAAGCATACATAATTACGTTATGTGGATGTGACAATGAAAAATTAATTTAAACTGATGTGCTCTCAGCCACGCAATTTTAGAGTAGCCTAATTTTTCTAGGAACTATCCCTAAGGCAAGGCTTACATTGCCTAGAAAGAAAAAAGGTTTAAAATATTTCAAAAAAATTCAATCCCCTTTATCTGCTACTTCTCCCGCCTGAGAAATTTCATTCCCCCAAAGGTTTTTCCAAACCATATAACCTGATGATAAGATTTTAGTATATTCGGTCAGGAAATAGAAATTATATCATCTGATTTATATGATCAGTTGTAACTCCAAAACACAGTTCTAGTATTCACTGTTCAGTCATCAATAACAAATCTGTCCTGTAAATTACAAATACAAAGGTAATTCAGGAACTCTGTAAGCTAACTGAATTTATTCTGTGAGCAAAAAGGAACTTTTTCAAGTCTTATTTGGCATTAATGGTACACAAAATCTCACTTTGAATATTCTTTAAAATTTTCCCCTTCACTTTCATATCTAATAATAGCCTGGGTCACCACAGAATTGTTTCCCTAGGCTTTAACAAAAGATCATTTATTTTCCATTCTACTTTAATAAAAATTAAAAAATAAGCATATTTATTTCTGCAAGTTAAGCACTTCAAAATTACACCATGTAAAGGACAAGTCAAATATTTTTAGCCTAGTCAGAGCTTCTATGTCCTTTTTTCCTCTTTTGTAGTGTTTCTGAAATGCTTGTGGTGTCTTGTAGCATTTAAGAATATTTAGTTTTGCTTAACAGAAAAGCACATAAGCTCTTAGCCTTCTATGATGGCATGACTGGCT